>JAUPMG010058441.1:0-13613 GCA_031762675.1 Pachysandra terminalis | reverse complement strand
TTTATTACATTCTCAATGGAGTCCTCTTTCCAGAGGATGTAGTCTAATTGAAAATTGATCTCTGGATAAAGAGTTATAATTTTTCAAGCATGCAAAGATCATGACAAAAAAAATATTTGACACATCAATAAAAATTCAAAATAAAATATAATAAAATAATTAAATATTAATCTTGGAGTTCTTTGTGCATTATTAAGCCAAGGGTACTCCCTCTAAAGGGTTGGGGTGTTGTGGGAGATACTCAAGGCTTGCATGTTAAGCTTTTGATATCTTTTGGCTCTTTTTAGCCTTGGGTACCCCAAATTTAGCCTTGGGTACCACTTTCACAGGGTATCCAAGGCTTATTTTGGAATACCCAAGGAAAAAAAAAAACACAGTTGATTTCAAAGGGCCTTATAAGCCTTGAGTACCCTCCAAAGAGTTGGGAAATGTCCCCACACAGGGGCTAAGGTGTTGGTGATATGGTTTAAGAGTGGTGGTGAGGGATATTTGGTGTAATGGAAGTGGGGTATGGTAGTGCAGTGTTTGAAGAATTGGTGGTTTGCGTGTGGTAGGGGCATGGTGTTGAGGTGTGGGAAGTGTTTTTGGGTGTCGTGGGGGGTACCAAGGCTTATATGTTAAGCCTTAGGTACCTTTTGGCTCTTTATAGGTTTGGGTATCTCAAATTTAGCCTTTGGTACAATTTTCACAGGGTACACAAGGCTAATTTTGGGGTACACAAGGCAAACAAAAGCAAAAAAAAAAAACCAATGGTGGTGGCATAACTGAAATTTTTTTGGCGGGAAGTCAATAAAAGGAGAAAAAAAAAATTTTAAACAAAAAAAGTTATTTAACGCCGTTACGTTATGTATTTATTTTGCCAAAAATAACCTTGAGTACCCCCTTTCATCTTAGTACCCCTTCTATAGCATTGGTACCCTTACCTGTGCACGTGGCAGCGATCCAACAACTTATGGATCGGTATAAAGGATGCCGAGCCCCCTGATATATTGACAAGATTTCCGGGTCCCAAAATTGGGACAAAGATAAAATATATTAGCTTGTGGGCTCTGTCAAATCAGTCCAGCCCGAGTCTTTCCGTGAGACTGAAGTCTTGACCGAACCTGACCAATGTTTGCGCACCGTGACTAAGGTGTATGGTTTGACCAAATCAAACTCTTTTAATTAACTCTCCCCATCAAGGTAGACTCGCGTGAAGACCTACGTAACCACATCTATTCTATCCACTTCGGGTGAGATTTTTCTTTCCATTTTTGTTTTATTTATTTGTAGAAAAAGAGTGATTTGTATAAATTTTAATAAGAAATAGCCCACGCAAACACTGATTAATAGAGGTGTTTATTTATTTGGATCTAGACGAGTCTACTTTGATGGAGAGAGTTAAAGAGTTTGATTTGGTCAATTCATACACCTTAATCCATTCGAGTTGGGATTTTATGTGCTAGGATTTCATGTGCTGTAGAGACAAACTCCGGGAGCAAAATGGTATTTTTGCTCCCGGTGTGGGTCCCATCCTCGTGTTTGTCTCTACAGCACACGACGAGCATACGGGATCCCAACACATAAGATCCCGATCCAATCCATCCCAACCTGAACCGTTCCGTGTAAACCGAAGTCTTGATTGACCCTGACCAATCCTTGTGCACAGTGACTAAGGTGCATGGTTTAGCTTAATCAAACTCTTAACTCCATCCATCAAGGTAGACTCGTCTAGACCCAAATAAACACTGCCCTCTACTTCGAATGAGACCCTTCTTCTCATTTTTGTTGTTTTATTTATTTGAAGAAAAAAAAGTGATTGATATTTTGAATTCCTTCTCTTGTTCTTGAATATTCTCTGTTTTTTTTTAAATTTTAATAAGATGTATCCCAAACAAACACTGATTAATAGAGGAATATTTTCCAGAATAAAATAAGGAATTTTAAATGGTTGAGAAATCGTTTTTAACTAGCCCAAGCAAACACTCATATGTTCAATGGATGAATCTTCAACAGTTGATGATTTTTTTTAAGATTAGAAGAGTCTTTGAAGTTTGAACCATCCAAATTCCAGAACAACACATTATGCATTAGTATGTACAGTTTACTTATATGCCAAAAACCAATCCATTCAAACATTGCAAGGGCTAAAAACCACCAAAGAGAAGATCAAAGAAGAATAAGTCATATTTCTTTATGATGCATCATCCTTCGGTAGAAATAATCCAAGTATCCACTTATATATATAAGTACAAGATACTTTCTTTGTCGATCGACAAAATTTGAAAATAAAAAGAGAAGAAGAAACACTAAATATAGGTTATAGAACCATATCTAAGCAACCGTATTTCTACTTATCAAACTGTCTCACTCCTAAATATAGTTCTATTACTCGGTGATAGTCTCCAGAGTCCTTCCGTTCAAGCTGCAGTCACCTCTGTTATCTTCACGAATAACAAAACGAGCATCACACTTACCTTTCAAGCACTGTTCGAAGATGAGCTGACCGATATCAGTGTCTCCGTTACTAAGATCCGCCTGTGCCTTCAACTCCTTGAATTCTCTTACAGTCATCCGGACCTTAATTCCCAATTTGCTCCGATCTGGCTTGCTTGAGTCATCGGGGTGTACCAGTTGGTTCTTAGGAAAACAATTCCCCATCTTCTTCAACTTCTTCTGTCAACTTGTGTGGTTTCTCTTGGAGTTCTTTTCCTAATTGATAATGAATTGATTAATACTTATAGCCAATATAAGGGCCCTCTTTGAAGAGTCTTTGAAAGAGAAAGGAATGTCCATTATATCTGCAATAAATACACAACCGTAAGCCGAACGACGTCTGAATTTGGGTGAGACCTTAAATGACGATGGGTTAATTAGAAGACTCAGTTCAGTACTGTACTGTAGAGTCGGGGTGGAAAAATAGAAAATGGTAACTTTGACGAAATCTCGGCTACTCTTTTCGATAAACAAAAATTACTAAAACAGATAAAAAATATTGTAAATGGCAAAAAATATTTTACACAAGTCATTAGGACGCTGAGCGAGGTGCAGTAGCCTGAGGGCACCAAAACATGAAAATTACTTGTGGTCCAGTGTCACTATATATATATATACATACAAACTATACTTAATATATAAAAACATTTCAAAATTTGTTTTTATGCTCAACTACATATATAAGATAAATGACATAATACATAAAATATCTCAATTTATTCTTTTATCAGTCTAATTTAATATTTTTTTTTTAAAATAAAACTCATATATTTTTATAATTTTATAAAAACCTTAAAAAAATTTCAATAAAACCCACGTTTTTTTAATATTTTTTTAGAATAAAACTCATATTTTTATTAACCCCTAAAATTTACAAGAAAACCTACGTTTTTTTAATATTTTTTTCAAAATAAAACTCATATTTTATAAAAACCTCCAAATATTTACAAAAATGCTAACTATTTTTTTTATGTTTTTACATTAATATGTGAATTTGAAAAGTCAAATCCGCAAATTAAGGATGTTCTTGGGCTTAAAATGTGGATTCTGAGCGATAGAATGCCTCCCTATTTACATGGATTATGTGACCTAGGTTGTGAGTCTTATAACTCAACAACGTATTAAGACTTAATTTTGCCACCAAAAATTCAAAGTTATATCTGTTTGGAACCACGTTACACTGTGCATCTTGTGTTTATCTAACACTTCTAAATAAACATCCTTACTCACCTGACTCACCTCTAGTACATGACAAGAGTTTTGTCAAATCGTTAGATTCCAAGGCTAGGGCTTAGCGCAGCATAGATGCATCCGGAAGTCCTTTTCTCTTTCTTTTTTTCTAGGGTTAATTTCACTTACACCTCTCACGTTTTTTACAAAGGCAAAATGACCTTATGTGGTTTTTGAAATGTCACTTATACCCCTCGAAGTTTTGTACTGTATTGCAAAGACCTCTTTTGTAAAATTTTTTATTTGAACATTAACAAATGTGCTGATATCATTCATATTTTTGCCTATATTACCCTTGTGTCAAGTCAAAAAGACATTTATACTTTTTATTAAATACATTTATATCCTCCACCACCACCACCCTACCACTATCCCCCACCACCACCATGCACATTGGGTGGTGGTGGTGGTGAGGAAGGCAACGTGGTGGTGGCATAGTGTTTGAATTCGGATCTAACTCGGAATCGGATGATCCAAAATTAATAAAAAAAAAAATTTCAAACACTCAATTCGGACGATCCGACCCGCCGATACCAAGTTGGATCGCCCAATCCGTATCGGAATTGGACTGAGTCATTACGTTTTGTTTAAATTTAGTCTCGGATTCAACTCAATGATTGGACGATCCTTTACACTATGGGTGGTGGTGAAGGTGGGGTGTTAGTGGCGAAGGTGGCGTGGTGGTAGTGGTGGTGATGGTGGTAGTGAGGTGGTGGGGATAGTGGTGGTGGTGGTAGTGGTGGCGGCGGCGGCAATGGTGGTGGTGGTGATAGTGGGATGGTGGTGGTGGGGTGATGGTAGTGGTGGTGGATGGTTTTTGTAGTAAGAGTAAGGATTAATAAAAACAGAGTTAAAAGATAAATTCACATTGTGTTTTTTAACAGTCTACATGAAACGTTATTGACAAAGGTGTAAGTGGGTTTTCAGAAAACCTCAGTGAGTGTTTCTGTCTTTGCCGTAAACCTGAGGGGTATAACTGGAGTTAACCCTTTTCTCTATTGAAAGAAAGGAATTATAAGGATTGTTGGAACGCATGTTACGAAGCAGGAAAGAGGCCAACCACAGAAACTGGAGGTTCTTAAAATACTTAGAAGACTTGGGAGAACGGAAGCAGATGTATTCATTCAATGTCAGCTTTTAAGTCATCTGGTCACAGATGACTTGGGAAGAACGAGAAGATAACCCAACCCAAGAACGTAGCCTTAAAAGTGGATGGCTCACTGTCTTAAAAAAAAGAAAGATTTCCTGGTCAGCCCGTACTCAACAGGAGTAGCTTCAGAAGAAATACATCGCTAATCACCGAGTTATGTTTTTTTATTCTCTCAGAGAATAGTAGTTAATATTTTAGTTCTGGACCTTTGAATGTAGGGTTCTATTCATTTATTGGACTGGGCTGGGTGGGCTGGGCTGACCTTGAGTTGTCATATGTTATAAATAATTTGGACATGGGCTTCGCTTTTTGGGTCCATTATGAGACTGTACTAGGCCTGGTCCAATCCATTGTAATGAGTAATATGCAAGTTGGAAGATGAGAATAGAGGAAAAAAAAACTGAGGCGGCTAGTAGGTAACAGAGTCGTGGCGCTTCTGCAAACAACCCACACCCAAAAGGAAACCCTGATAGTGGGGTTTGACAGAATTGAGTTGAGTAGATATTGCTATAAAAACACAAATAAGAAAAACAGTCAATTTCAACGTAACAAAAGGTCACAGAACACAGAACACATCTCATTTCTTCCAAGCTCTTGCTAGTTCACAAAATAACAATATAGACCCTTCACAAATAGGATGATGGACCACTCGGCTGGTCTATAAACGATTAGGCATACCCCCCTCTCTCTAGTGGTCTATAAACAAGTCGTTGCTATATATATATATATATATATATACTACTTTAACGGGGCATGGAAGACTTGAGAAGAAGATCAAACTAGTTAGGGTGTCAATTAGTTTGGTTTAAACCGGAAACCGAACCAACCAAATCGAAAAATGTCGGTTTGGTTTTTTTTTTTTTTTTTTTCTCATTTTGGGTTGGTTATGGTTTAGAAAACGAAAAACCGAATTAGTTTGGTTTGGTTTTTGGTTAAGGCTTCGATTAAACCGAACCGAACCAAAAAAACTGAAGTAGATGACATATAATATATAAAGATATGTGTTTAGGTGTTTTGTATAGAAAATAGTATTAATTTTGTCAAATCGAACCGATAAACCTAATTTTTTGGTTTGATTTGATTTTCTGTTTTATCCATTATAGTATAATTCAGTTTGGTTTTCAGTTTTCTAATTCGGTTTAGTGTAATGTAATTTGGTTTGCTTTAAGTTTGACCACTAAACCGAACCAAAGCGACCGAATTTCACCCCTAGATCAAACTAATATGATTTAAAGAATAACTCAGTTGCAAAGAGCTTGAGAGTTAGATTAGCGCGTGAATGCTTTTTACTTTATTAAAATAGAAGATGTGATTTCTCAAGTCAAAGAGCATGCACTTTCAGTTTATAAGATTGCGAAATCTTTCATTCCATTATTTTATTTTACTTTTTCAGAGGATACCCCAGCATTCCTTAAAAAATTTCATTCACTTTCACCTAATTTACTGCGAATTTATATTTAAATAAAAAGGTGACGGCAACAACTAAGTTTTAATTACCGATCGTTAATGTCGTCATAACGGTTGTTTTTAATGCTATTACACAGAAATGGTCATGTAACTGCTCTCTTGACTCAATATATTTTAGGTTGTTTTGATTCATATTTCAGAAAGAATTGAAGCAGACAAGCTAGCAGTTGAAAAACCAGAATCCTACTACATCCCCTCCATAACCTAATAATGTAACCTAAACCCCATTATAGCAACTCATCCTCAAGTCGCCCTACATAATCACTATCATACAACTAATTTGAGAACAGGTGTTTTTACAGTGCACCACCCTATACATTTGAGAAAAGCTTTAGCATTGTTGGTCCTTCCTTTAATTGATAGCATTGGTTCTTAGAGAGAGAGAGAGAGAGAGAGAGAGAGAGAGATTGCTCTCATCCAACCAAACCCTGTCGCATCTACATATTATACTTAGAACCCATATAAGGGTATTTAAGGCCCACAGCTGTTGTAAAACTCTTGTTAGAGATAATAAAACCAAATCACTAGATTATGGATTACGTCTCTTTGACGTCACCCACCCCATCTAGAATTAGAAATGACTGTAAACACCACAAAGGATTAAAACCATTTTGTTTGGGTCTATAGTAGGAAAAGTTTCATGGACCAGTACAATGGTTTACAAGAAGGAAGCACTTGGTCACTTACATGTGCAAGGGACCTACCTAAAAGATATTTAGGCCCAAATAGTCGATCCAAATCGAAGATAATATATTAGCTTAGACATTTCTTCTCATCATCTAATCATCGAAATTAAAAGATCATCTAATCAGATCAAGTTTTTTCCTAGGAAGTTTGTAGTTGAAACCCATTATAGGTTGGCTTTTGTAGTCTGAACCTTTGAGACATTTGTAGAACAAGAAAGCTCATAGACAGTAATAAAGGGTCTATAATACGTGGATTCCATGATAGAAAAAAAGAAAACAAAGAAAAATAGGATACGAGGAAGGAAGGATTGCTGAGCAACTCCAATGCTTTATAATCCACTAGCCGACCGCATTGCATGCGTGTTGACAATTTTATCTCTCTTGTTTTTTACTAGAGTCTCCTTCTCTCTCTTTATCTTTCTCATTTCCTTCCCTTTTTGGCCATTAATCTATTTGCAACAGAAAGAAAGGTTTCTACTTATTCTACATCTACACTCATAAGTCATAAGAAACAACCCATCATTTGTTAATAACCGTTACCCTTAATAAATGTTTCTTTGTCCCTTCATACTCTCCACAAGCATTTCCAATTCAAAACGATTCTCTCTTCTCTTTTTTTCTTTCTTCATCTTCTCTGCTTTCTGATCTTCATCTTCACTTTTATTTATAAGGCTCATTAATTAGCTCTTCTAGTTCTAATCCGTCTATCTGAGGAACAATGGGAAACTGCTTTGTTCTTACTAGACTTGGAAGAAATTTCTATGCTAGTAACCCATCAGCCGAAGCAAGCTATGAGAAAGTTTTACGGGTTGTGAAGAGCGACGGAAAAATTTTAGAATACACAGCATCAATTCTTGTTAAGGATGTGTTGTTGAATTTTTCTGGGTATGGTGTCGGTGTATCGCGAGAATCCTCAAAACATCTCTCTCCAAATTATGAGTTGAAGGTTGGTCAGATGTATTATCTCCTTCCTTGCTCTGTCTCTTCTGTGGAGTCTATGGGTCGTGCAGATATCTCTGGTTTGGTTGATGAAGAACAAAAGGGTGTGGTAAAGAGGAGGATAAAAGTGGTTATAACGAGGCAGCAGCTTCAAGACTTGTTGTCGAAGCAGTTATCTGTGGAGGAGATGCTTTTCGGACTTGAGAAACAAACATGGGATTGCGTTGATTCATCCAGAAGTTGGAGGCCAAAGCTCGAAACCATCCACGAAGGAGACAGTTAATAACATCTAGTTCTGTTCCATGTATCTATGTTGGGCTCACAAGATATATGAGTTCAATGTTAATTGATAAACAAAGGAGACAATTATAACAAATTTATATGTTGCTCATCTTTCTGTGGTTGTAGCCTTGTTGGTTGATGAACGGTAACTAAGCAATGAGAAATAATCTGTTGCATACATGTGATCCTAGTGTTTCGATATAAATTTCCAGTTTCTCATCCAAAATGGACTAATATTTTGTGACTTTAAAAGGTGAAAATTGCTAAGAAAGAAAGATTAAACGATAAAGAAGAAATCAAGCACACGTTACAAATTTACGTGGTTCGCCAAATTGTGCCAAGATCCGCGGATGTGCACCCTATTTTACTATTTTTCAAAGTTCAAAACAGTGTGTTACAAAAAGCACCCAATTTTACTATCTTTCAAAGTTCAAAACAGTGTGTTACAAAAAGCAGCCACGAAAGTATGAATAAATATCGTGAAATTAGGGTTAAACATAATAGAACTGAACTTACTACTATACCTCTAATACCTCAAAAAATTCGGGCCAGGGGATATGAGCCTGTGCCACTGCATCCCCCTTCAAGAGGGGGCATTGCCCCTTCAACCCTATGAACTCGTGTTCCAATGCTAACGGATCATCAATACTTCCCGGTTGCTCCAATAGCATCAGTCTCCACATAACTAACGACAAAAAGCAGATTATATTATTTCCCACTCTCTATTATCGCCTACTACTCAAAATCTCAAACGGAATTTGCACCAATAAGAGCCTAGAACGAAATCTCAGTTTGAAATTCAAACCAAAGGAAAAGAATTCATTATGGAGATTTACTGGAAAGGCGAGAAATACAATACAAAGTCTCTGAACTAGTTCCGCTCATAGGATTAAATCATTTGGAGCAAGCTATGCGCAGCAGATGCTATAATGCGCATTTATGCGCGTGTTTAGTGGTGTGCATGGATGCGTGCCAATGCATGAAGTTTCAGTGCAACTTTTCAAACCAAGATGTGTTGGCGCGCATCCATACACACCATTGAACACATGACACGCATGCATCATTTGCTGCAACGTCCACACTCCAGACAATGTAAACCCCCGCTAATACTCGTATAACGTGTTATCAACGAGAAGCTAGCTAGACTTTCCGTATTATGGGCAAAAGCAATTAAGGCCAAAGATATAATAGGACAATCCCTCCCCCCAATCAATTATACTGCAACGTCTCTGTATCTCTTCTTTGAGAAGCAATGATTGAGCCCCATGCCAACCCACATTGGAACAAAGCTATGAAGGCTTAACACACAAAGTGCTTTTATTGTATTTCGAAAAATCCCAAACCAATGCTCACAGAACACGTCAATGACATATATGGCGTGACAAATGGGGTCGATTCCATTTGTTATAATGCATTATGGTTATACTGCATTAGGGTACAACCATTTCAACGTAGAGTACAAGTATTTCGACATGGGGTGCAGCAAATCTTCCAAGCTCGTAGACCAGAAGAAATGCTTTCGTCGATACCCGTCAAAACAACATTTCTTACCTTTATTGGTGCTCAATTTGGAACAAAAAATTTGCTATATCTTAGCCCTTTGTGCTAGCCTAACAAATGGAAGAGAGAAAAAAATGCAAATGGGCATCAATTTGGATGTCCATAAAAAAGATTGGCCCGGCCCAGTCCGAACAATCACTACTTACTATTTAGTGTATTTATTTTATTTTTTAATAAGAAGATATTATGTTATTGTATAATTACTAATCATATTATTTATAAAAGCATATAATATATTTTAAATTTATTAAATTTTAAATAAGTTGACAATTTAACTTTACATAATTATCCTTTTTAAGTAACTTGAATTTCAAACTATGGTAGTCTTATAACAGATAGGCTATATATGTTAGGGCTGGGCGGTCCGAGCTCAGCTGGGCTAATGATATGATGGACGGGCTTGAGCAAATAGTGTAAAAACCGAAGCTCAGGCCGGGTCAAGCTCGACTCGAACCCGGCCCGTTCCCCATAAAGCAATTCCGTTTCAAATTCAATGAAACCAAAATAAGACATAATTAGTCACTGACCTTGGGCATTGAACCTTAAAAACTCATTATTAGTCATAACGGGTTTTTGTCACATATACTCTCACTCTAACCATTTGAATATCTGAATGTGTAATCATAACCAAGCATTAATCCTCCCATCCAGTATTATCTCTCTCTCTCCATCTGCCAAATCCATCATCACCCATAAGACCACAATGTTTAGATTTTCATTTTGTTTTCGAGTCATTGAGTGCCACCGAAAGCTGTAAATGCTGCAGGATCGGAACGGCTCAATCAACACAGCATATCCTTCCTAACTTCTATCCGGTGGTCAACCAAGTACTTCCATTGACCATTTTGAATGATCAGGGCCGTCCAATCTCCATAGACTATACTACTCTAGATCACTCCCAAGTCCCACCATAAAGCCTAGTCTTTTCTTTTGACTGAAGGTGGTTTCTTCAAGCAAACAGATTTAGGCTGCGTTTGCCCGATTTGTGCTCATGGATAAACACTCGTTGAATAAGTTGTTCAATGAAAGTACTTATCCACGCAAGCAATAATTTGTTTATTTCAAGAAAATAGTATTTGATAAATACATTTATTTAATTGCTTATAAAGATTTAGAGGTAAAATAAATATTATAAAAATATTATTAAAGTTTAAAAATAACATTCATTTAAGTGTTTATAAAAATTTAAGAATAAAATAAGTATCTTAAAATATTATTAAAATTGTAAAATAACTTAGCACATAAGAGCTTGGGAAAAACTGCTCTCAGCAGCTATTCTTTATGGGTAAGCACTATCAAACATATATTTAATTTTTAAAAGTGTTTATATAAACTATTAGCTGGAATAATAGAAGTCAGTCCAAACGCAGCCTTATAGACATAGCTTTGCATTTACACTAAGTCATCTGATCTCATAATTTGATGGAATTCACTTTTTTTTTTTTCCTTTTTTTTTGACGGGTATTAGGATCTTTAGTGGAATTGACTGAAAGATAAATAAAACTGTAAATAAACACAAAAAAGCATTCTATATAAGCATTCTATATCGGAGCTGGGACCCGCGAATCCTCAACCTTCTCTTCTTTTAAGACCAAAGTCGCCGAAATACGGGTCCTATCTGATAAAGAAACGATAGGCAGACAACCATAGCCATGGAATAAGTAGATGGCTGGCATTATCAATCTGATCCGTTGATGCAGTTGGCTTTTCTGACCGGGATAGAATCAAACTAATTGATTGGCTTTCTTTTGATCAAACATTGACCATTGTTATTAGTAAAGGCAATCTGGACGGTTTAAAGAGTAAAGAGCATTATTCTTGATGTTTCTGTTTAGCATCCAAAGAAAATAAAAAAAAGAGTAAAGAAAAAGAAAGTGGGATCTTCTGTTTCAGATAGAGACTTACCTGAAAAAAAAAAAAAAAAAGAAAAAAAAAAAACGAGGACAAAGACTTATGGACCCTTTCTATATCGGATTTTTGGCTGACTAGAAAAGATACTTACTTGCTTGTCGACTGGGTTTAGATTAGAAGATCTTAAGAAGCAACCTACCAACGCCCATCACTCTCTCTGTGAATTTTTCTTCTTTTTCTTCTACAAGCAGAAGCAGAAATCAGAACAAGAACAAATCTGATGCAGCACATCAGATGAAATATGGGGAACTGTGTGTTTCGAGGGTTTGGAGGAGTGGAACAGGTGATCAAGGTGGTAACATCCAACGGTGGGATCATGGAGCTCTATCCGCCCATCATTGCCGAGTGCATCACCAATGAGTTTCCGGGTCACGCTATCTTCAGAAGACGCAATATCTTCTCACAGCCGCTTTTGCATAATGAAGAGCTTCTGGTAGGAGAGTTATATTATCTGCTCCCACTCAGTACTGGAATACGAGGAGGCCGAGTAGTTACAAGAGAAGGAGATGTTAGAGGGTATGGTATGCCAACGTCGTCGATGATTACACCGTATCGTATTTCTTTCGACAATCAAGGGCTGTTGAGAAGATGGGACACTGATCAGGTTCTGCCCAGGTATAACAACACAGGAGTGTGGAAAGTGAAGTTGGTTATCAGCCCGGAGCAATTGTCGGAGATCTTGTCCCAAGAAGCTCACACCGAAGAGTTGATAGAGAGTGTGCGAACGGTGGCTAAGTGCGGAAATGGGGTATCTTCTGCAGCTAATTCAGATCAGTGGAGCCTCTCAAGCAGTTGGAAGGCTTCCTCTGAAATACATGAATTTTAGTGCAGGCATATATTTTTTTTTTCTTTTTTTTTTTCCTGCTATCTTTTCATTTTTATCTTCTATTAGCATCTCGAATTATCATATAATATGATGGGATCTTTGTGGTTTTTATTTACTTATCCAGTTGGAGGGAAGCATGTGAATTCCATTCTCACCTGTAAGATTATTCAGGGAAGGAGATGTTGGAATAGGCTCATGACTGAAAACTCACCTGCCCTGCCCTGATCGGTGTAGGGTAGGTATAGCCATCTGGTTATAGGTACAAGGGATGGCCGAGACATTTGTCCCCCGTAAAGCAGACAATAAAGAGAGGCCGGATCGATCTGGTTCAGATTGGTTTTATAATCAAACCGGAACATAATCTGGTCAACTTTCAACCAACTGATTTAGAATCAATTTAGGTGAATAATCACTTTCTTTTTGGTGGGAATTTGCGATTCAAAACTAAAGAGTTAGAGCAAGGTTCGGGCAAATCAAATTCTAATCGTACTTCTTAATGGTTAAGGTTTGATTACCCACAACTAGAGTTCGGGCCAGATTAAATGAGTTCGACCCACCTCTAATTAGAGCGAATCCTGGCGGGTGGATTTATGGCGCGGGGGAGTGCGGGCAACACCCTAATGGCTCACGTCATCTAATTTCGTATGAACAAGAAAAAAAGAATTTAATGTTTTTTTTTTCTTTCATTCACAGGTGAGGGTGAGTGCCCCGCACTCACTCGCACGACAAGGCTACCCTCACTCTGGCAACTCTAACCCATTCTTTTACCATTCACTTATATTTTAACTTCCAAAATCCAACAATTTATGATCCCTTTATAATATTGATGATGAATCAATTTAGAAATTGATTTAATTCAATCATATTTTGACACGTAGCAAGGTCAAATATATAATTACATTCAAAGAATGTATAAATTAGAATTTCGAATATTGTCTAAAAGTATATTTCGAGGAAAGCCTACTCAAGGAGAATCATCTCAAAATTAACAGTGTATTTCGAAGTCCTATTCAAAATGGGTCTCGAATCACATACTCGAAAGGGAACATGAAAACATATTTAAGTTAACCACCCATCAGTATTTCGA
>JAUPMG010058430.1:0-13614 GCA_031762675.1 Pachysandra terminalis | reverse complement strand
AGTAAAACCATTGCATAAACTCATATAAGCTTGGAAGAAGCAACAGAAATTATTATAAAATCTATACAAAAGAAACAATTTTGCAAAAATAACCCATAGTTATAATTAAAACAATTACATATTTAGCTTATCTGCTGGAAAATTCACATTATGTCCTAATACATCAATCTTGGAAATAAAAAAGGCCAACATAATTGCCTATCAAGGGAAGTGAGTTGTGCAAGGACCACTTGAACATTAGAATCACCAACTCACCTTAAAAACATATCCAAGTTCCTGTAGATTCTTCATCACAGTAAACAGCATCAATGACGATGGGCCTTTCTTCATATCTCCTAGTATCTAAGATCACGGGAACAAGGCATTAGCAGCATTCAGAGTTAAAAATTACTTGATACAAATCTATTGTGATAGTTTGGTGCAGATGGCAATACAGTAAACTTTACACAAAATAATAAAGTTACACTTCATACCTAATAAATTAGTCAGAAATGAAACCAAGAGAAGCTTCTTATATTTAAATCCTTATGGTCTATGATTTAGTCTTATCAGCAAGAAGAATACATTTATTGGAATTTCTGTAATCAGCATACTCCGACGCAATTGCAAAAATCAGTGTAGTAAAGGCGTCTAAGTGACACCTAGGCAATGGTCCCACGTTAGTCATCAATTAATTGATTTTTCTTCTAGATGGATAAGTTATTATAGATCCCAAAATGTTACGAAACTATAATTTTATAAATTAAGAAACCTCAGATTTGATAAATTTTACTAGACTTTTGTCCATTATTCAAAGGGGTTGCCTAGGCAACCGCTTCAGTTTGCCAACCTCTAGCACCTAAAGCATGGTTAGGCAGACATTGACAATGAGGCAGTCACTAGGTCGCTAAGACTTTAGGTGGCCAAACTGACCACTGTCCAGAAGAATCTTACTTCTTAATTTTTATCATATTCTTCATATATCTTAAGGTTTTATTATCAAAGAAAATTTTATGAAGACAATAATTTAAGGTATAATATTAACATACACACCAACACACATATAAATGTAGATATATATATATATATATAGAGAGAGAGAGAGATAAAATGAGGGTATGCTTGGCTTGTCAGTGGCACGGTTGTTGTGTTGGTGCTACGAGATGCTAGTTGGCTTGGTTGGCATGAAAGACGGTGTCAATGCTAAATGGAGGTACGTTGGGGCTCCTGGGGCTCTAGGGCTACTCGAGATGCTAAGAAGGCTCATATTGCGCATGGCTCCTAGTTTGGGAAGCATTGGTTGATCGGCTTGGTTGGGGACTCTAAGTAGGATTGCAATGATGTTGGTTAGACTCGAATGACAATGGAACACTACGGTGGGGTGAGCGCTTCCTAGCGTAGTGAAGCAACTTGTGGGCCGGCCATGATAGGTTTGGTGTGCGGGACTCGGAGCGAGTCGTATCTTGCCGCAATATCGTGTTGGGTGTGCTTGTGAGTTGGTTTGGCTTTCAGATTGCTTAGGCTGGCCTCAACTTGAGGAAAGTTGGGGCGCCGCATGGTCGTTTTGCTGCGACAAAAAGTATGGCCGTGACAGTTGGTATATATATATATTGATTATTAACAACAAATATATTAATCATCCCATAATATCACAAGAAGTGATAAGAGAAATAAAAGACGAGAAAAAAGAGGTAGTCCAAAGAGGACAAAACCAGAAAAAACATAAACTATACACTGAAACTGAGAAGCTGAAATCGTTGCCTGCATACTAGGCAAAGACCAATACCACCCAATCCTACTCCCCATCCATCTCTCGAAGCATCTCCTCTGTAGGTAAACCAACAAAGAGGTTCTCCCTTCTAACACCCCCTTTTGCTAAAACATCAGCAAAAGAGTTCCCTGATCACAGAATGTAAAAAGAAGACTTAGGGCCTGTTTAGCATAGCTTTAGAAGTTAATTTTTAACTTTTCAAAGTCAAAAAGTTGAAAAATGAAGAAAAGTTAGTTTGGTAACATAAAATAAAAAGCAGATTTCTAAAAGTCAAAAAGTCAAATTTTAATTTTTCATGAGAAGTTAAAAAAATAACTTATCAAAAGTTGAAAAGTCATTTTTTTTTTTTTCCTTTCTCTTCGACCCCTCGACACTTTCAAGCCTCCTAGACTCTTCCATTTCGTTAAAACAGTTCTTCTAGCGTGAACAACTATAGAGCTCCTGTAAAAGTACCATGAATAATCCACCAGACATCCAGCAACATCGATAGAACCACTGTCAACAAGGTTACAAGACGACTGTACGCTCTCCCAACACTCTTTTTCATTCACTCAAAAAGAAAAAATCATCAAACACTCTCACAGACAACAATGGAAGAACCCAACCCTCCATTACTTCTTATTCAACTCCCCTTTTTCTTTATCATATACCCATCTCTCCTTTGAAATCCCATTTATCTCAATCTCCTTCATTTGCATCTCCTATTATAACAAAACCCTCTTTCCTATCCATTCTCGACCTTTTTTCCATATTCCTTCTGATTTATCATCAAACCACCATCAAAATGCTATTTTCAAAGAGCTCCTAGTTTTGTGTTTTCATTCATTTAAATTCTTATATTTTTTATTTGCCATTAAAACTCATTTCCAAGCTTTTCATTAATAATATTATTTTGTTGGCATTTTACAATTTTCAAGATCCCAACCCGCTTCTTTCTTTTGTTTGGGCTTCCATGATGTTGAACACAATCTAAGTTTTTGGAAATTTAAAATAGGAAGCAAGACCAAACCTATTTTTTAAGTTTCAAAAATCATCATTCAATTGGGTCGATTCAAGGAGGTCGCTTGATCTACAGTAAAAGATTATTATGAAAGTTTAGCAATTACGATTGCAGAAATTGTTTTTATTACTTAGATTTTAGAATATGCAAAAAAGTAAAGGATATCATTGATCTGGTTGTGGAGTTAAAAGATCTGGTTAATCGAATTCGTTTGCTTCGAAATAGTTATCTGGGTTTATCCAAGATTCAATGTCATTTATTAGAAGTTTGTTCATCTTGTTCTAAGCTTAAACCAATTCAACCAGGACCACAACCAAGTTCATGTTTGAGATGAAGAGAATGAAGTAGCTAATCTTGAGACCAACACTTTTCACGGTGCTACACCTTTATATGGGTTATTTATTAAGACCTATGAGATCGTAGGTGGATGGAGATAGTAACCATTGTGTCTTCAAAGTTGAGGTATGAGGGCATTCTGCTATCTTAAAAATAAGCAGCTTTCAACTTCGTGTTACCAAACATACTTTTTGATTATAAAGTAGATAATAAAATCTACTTATCAACAGTTACTTTTTAACTTTTGAAAAGTTGTACCAAATGATTCCTTAACCATACCCTTCGCCAAAAATCTGATTTTCTCAGTAAGTGCCAAAACCTCCAAGGACAGTTGTTATGTCCTTCCACCCAAGAAATAATAACAGCTAAATCTCCTTCAATCAACAGATCATTCAACCCTAATCTCCTTGCCTTTGTCAAACCAGTTAGAAGTGCCATAATCTCTGCCCTTGAAGAATCCCCCTCCCCAATCGGACCCGAAAAAAGCATGAAGAACCTGACCCACCTTGTCTCTAAAGACTCCGCCAACCCCTGATAGGCCCGGATTGCCTAAAGATGATCCATCAAAATTGAGCTTGATACAACCCCTAGGGGGCACCTCCAAACAACACTGCTCACTCACAAAAGGAGAAGAGGCATCAATTGTGGCCTAGTCTCTAAAAAACATATCCATCAGCACTCCTCTAAATTACGATCTAAACACCAACCATGATGCTATCATTGCAATGATCGAGTCAATAACTGACCTCTTGGACCTACATCAATCCTAAAAAATCCTCCTATTTCTTTCTACCCAAATAGCCCATAGAATAGCGAGAAAAACCGCTCCCTGCATCAACTTGCCTTTTTTACCCAAACTGACACCTCTTTGCTTAAACAGCAACGTCAAAGTGTCAGGCATCACCCAGCACAAACCTGCAACACGCAAAAAAATCCCATACCTCTCTGGAAAAACAACAATGAAGAAATAGATGATCAACATACTCCCCCTGCAACCTGCACAACACACACGTGTGGAGAAATAGCCAATCCCAGTCTCCTTTTCTGAAGCACATCATATTTGTTAATTTTATACCACAAGGAAGTCCAAAAAAAGGCTCTGACTCTAGGAGGGGCACCTACCTTCCACAATCTAAACGGATTAAAAGAAAGACTTTGTGGTGAAGCAACTACTAGGATGAAGGGACCAAACTCTACAATCTGACAACCTAGAATCAATAAAAACAGGCTCAAGAAATACAAATAATGAACCAAGACTAACAATTTCAGACTGCCTAAGGTCCTTTCTAAAAGCAAGGTTCCAAACCAAAACCTTAGATGACCAAGAGAGAACTTCCGAAACTAAAGCATTTTTATTCCTAACAATCAAATACAGATTAGGAAAAAGGGAGGACAAGAGAGTCTCCCCACCATAGATTCTTCCAAAAACAATTTATATGACCATTACCCACCCCGAATCTCAAAAAATGTGAAAAAAGAGGAGCAATTGCAGAAATGGCTTTCCATGGGCTCATACTGTACATCCTAGCATTTCGGTTTACATTCCAAAGATAAATAATACCTCTTCCAAGTAGCCAACCTCTTTTCCAGTTTCTAAATGATCAGAACTCAACAATCTAAAGATATAGCACTGCGATTGAAAGGAAGACCAAGATACTTAATGGTCAACTCAGCAACCCCAAATCCAAAATACCCAGAAAATTATCTCACCCTCCCAGAGCCTACGTGCATGCCAAAAGTAGTACTCTTTTTCAAATTCACCTTTGGACCGTATACCATTTCAAAGCACTTGAGTATTGCCTTCACGTATGCATGAACTTCAATGTGAATCTATT
This sequence comes from Pachysandra terminalis, assembly GCA_031762675.1. Taxonomy (NCBI): domain Eukaryota; kingdom Viridiplantae; phylum Streptophyta; class Magnoliopsida; order Buxales; family Buxaceae; genus Pachysandra; species Pachysandra terminalis. The sequence goes on along the minus strand of JAUPMG010058430.1, from coordinate 8,693 downwards.
CCTATCCGCTTGAAAACCCGAAATCAGACCCAACTCCCCCGCTCTTGACATAAAGGAACTAAGAGCATCACCTACCGATGTGAATAGAATAGGAGACAACGGATCCCCCCTACCATTACCCCTAGATGCCTCGTAATGCCCTTTGACCCAACCATTAAAGATAAAATGAAAAGACACATTCCTAATATACCCCCCTAGCCCCCACCCCCCCCCCCAATCCATTTTCTCCATCGATGCCCAAAACCCTTCCATCTGAGCACAGACTCCACAAAGTTCCACTCGACCCTGTCATAAGCTTTCTCCCAATCTAATTTAGAAACTAAGCCTGGGACACCCGATCTAAGTCTTTCCTCCACTACTTTGTTTGCAATCAAAACACTATCAATAATCTGTCTACCCTCGATAAAGGCACTCTGATTCAATTATATACCTGGATTAAGTTAAATTATTTATTAAAATATCTTTTATTATTACAAATTATTTAAGTTGTATAGATCACTTTGATTATTTAAGGGTTGGAACAAAAGGAGAAGAAAAATAAAAGAACAAACCAAAAGGTTAACTTAATAAAAAGTATTTGGGATAAATAGATTATTTAAGGGTTGGAACAAAAAGAGAAGAAAAAGAAAAGAACAAACCAAAAGTTTGACTTAATAAAAATAATTTGGAATAAATAGAATGGATATGCCTCCCTCCTTTCCATGGCCCCTCCATCCTAGTGTTTCTTTTGCTCTAGCATCATTTTTTGGCTTTGTTGTATAAGGGGAAAAATGTTATATAATGTGACCTTTGCCAAATCCACAACTTGCGGCCAGATCTCTCTCTCCTTCCCTCCTCTTTTTCCTTTTTTTTTTTCTTCAATTCATAAAGAATTTATTGTTTCCTGTCACCTGCAGTCATTTCTCTATTTCTTTTGCTTCCACTCTCCTGTTTTTGTTTCTTTTTTCTTTTTTCTTTAAAGTTTCTTCAAGAATCGGTTATTTCATTCGACTATTTTTCTTTTTCTTTATTTCTTTTGGCTACGATAATTCAACCTCTTTCCTGCTCTCTCTGTTTTTTCTTCTCAATTTCTTGTAATATCTTTTCTTTTTCTCGATGATGATTGTTGATTATGCTTTTGAATTTTGGGTGTGGACATATGGGCTATTTTTTATTTTTTTATAACTCATTGTGTTAGGATGAATGTGGCGTGTTATGGCTTAGTTAATTATGTTTTAGCACTTATTTTTTTTATAGATATATTACCAATACACACACATACACATATACATGCATGTATATATACAGGTTTAGAAAAAAGTTAACTAATTCTTTTACACTTAAGCATTGTTTAGGCAATAGCTAGATGTCCAATGGCGAAGCTAAGGGAAACTGGGGAGTGGGGTAGGGGTCATGCCTATCCCCCATGGCTCCCAAAACAAAAAAAAAAACAAAAACAATGAATTATGAATTCTATCTCATAACACAACAGTAAAAATTTTACAGTCAGATCCTTATGGTATACTTTTTTCCATGAGACTTTTGAGGCAAAACGCAAGAAACCAGAATGCTCAATATCACTAGGCTAAGGAGGATGAATATGTCTTTTAAAAAGTAAAGAAGAAATTGAAACTAAACTTCAGTTTCTTGGTTACAGTTGAGGAAGAAACTCCAGAAAGTATCATAGAGAATCTGAAATCATAGATAGCTTAAGGTCAGCAGAGAAGTTTTCCCTAATAAAAAACATGAATTTGATTATCTGAACCATCCAGGTTGACTGTATATAAGAAATTTGAAAAAAAAAGGAGCATATTGGAGGAGGAAAACTACTCTAGAAAGCACAATTTTTTTTCCCCGTAATGTAGAAAGCACATCTACATCTTCACACCATGCACAAAATAAATAAACAAAGTTTATTCATACAATTGAGGTAAATAGAACCTTATAATCTCATACAACATTTCGTAACACAAACAACTTGAAATTTTAACTCAAATTCTGATCAGCATACTATAATTGTCTATCCTATGCTAAGCATTACTTTGGCGAAGCCTTGGAAACCAAGTTCTAATAATTGCTAAAATGCACAGAAGTATAGATATCCGTATATATCATAAAATTACAGAATGGATAAGACCCTAATATCAGTACCAAAAAAAAAAAAAAACTAAAAATCACAGTTCAGTACCAAAAAAAAAAAAAAAAATTTCGTAACACAAACAACTTGAATTTTTACTGGTCTACAGAAATTGCCGCTGTCACTAGTGTTTTGGCAACTTGAAAACAACACCTAGATGTCAGAGGACAACCGTATCACAAAGACCACTACCTAGACCACGAAGCAGATGCCGGGGATCCCAGCTGGATGAAGCTTTATTAACCTAGGCATGGGATAACCGACAATATTGATTCTTCTGAAACACAAGCAGGAGAAGACATGTAACTCAAGTACAAAACAGATTTATACCCAATGTAGGAAGCAGTATAGTTAAATATAACAATTGCAAAGCCAATAGAAACAAAGAAAAAATCACCACTAAAGAGAATGACCTAAAGCAGAATTATACTATTCTAGGATGCCCATACTATGAGATGTGAATTTGCAGATGAATACTCATCTGCGATCCACATTACCAGATTCAATACAATTAAAGAATGATAACTTTTCATTTTTTTGGAATATTGTAATTACAACCCAAGAGTGAAATGAAGAATGTCCCAAGAAATGCAACAGATGCAATCATAAATGTTCATGAGCAAGCAGTTGTCGAAATACACCAATCACATCTAAAGAAACAAACAATTCAAATAAAAAAAAAAAAAGAACTGAATCAAAACATCAATCTTGTTCATCCTAACGGAAAGAATAAATCAAACGGAACTCGAACAGAAACTCACGAGTGCCAGCCTAGGTGAGCGAATGGCGATTCTGTTCTCTATCCGCAACCGATCAAGATTACCATGTTCAGCAAATCTCCGCAATAGCTTAACAGGTCTAAATTTAAAAGAACTTCCAAACTTCAAATCCTCGCGGAAACTTCTCCCTCTCTCTCTGCCTAGCCTGAAAACGGAGATAATAGAACTCTGCAACACTAACGATGCCATAACGAATACAACAACAGCGAAAACAACTGCACTGTAGAACAGAGACCTTCCTTTGAATGGAAAAACCTTACGACCGCCTCGATTGTGATGAGATCGACCTCGCCACTGCCGATCCGACCGGCGATCTCTCTCATCCCTATCATCACCATGGTTTCTCTGATTCTCAGGGTGAGAATTTCTCTTGAAAGGAAATCTACCACGGATCGAATGATGCCCTAGATCGCCATTGTCGTCAACAGAAGATAAAATATCCGGACTCGAGTTTCTTCCCATCTGCTTCGATCCTTTAGCGCCAAAGTAAACGAATCAAGAAAATCTCTTCGATATGTTTAATCGCCAAAAAGGCGTTTTTTAGCGTTGAGCGCCATGAAAAAGAGCTTCTCGAACTGTGAGAGTCGTAGAGCAGAGCTGAGTTCGCCGGCATGAATTTGATGAATCTGATTTCCTCTCTCTGTTTCTTTTTTTTCTTTTTTTTTTTAATTTTAAAGCGTCTGATCCGTAATGAGAACATTCAAACAAATAACCTTAAAATCTTTTCATTTTACATTTTTACTTGAGAGTAAGGATTGAATATTTATAAATTTATTTAAAGGTATATTAGTCATTTTAAATTGATGGTCGTGAAGACGACGATGATCTGATCTGACTGACACTCGCACGCGAAGCTTTCTCTCTCTTTTTTTTTTTCTCATGTGAACTGAGAAAACGAAATGCGTATGGTCCCCACCTTAATCTCATACTTGGAATTTACGATCTATAAAATACAGTTAAGATCACATATCAGGATCTACCGAAGTGGGCCCGGCTGTATTCTTGGATTGATTGACTTACTCGTCCGTTGAATGAACCTGCTCAGACTTTAAACATAGGGTAAATTTCACTTACACGTCTTATATTTTTGATAATTACAGATACATATTCTGTATTTTTTTATATTTTACTTATACCTTTTGAGAATTGTATTACATTACAGAGACCATCCCATCCCTCTGTTAACTTTCCATTTTATTAGTGCTGATGTCATTTGTTTTTTCTTAATTTATAAACTATATTATCCTTGAACTAAAGTGAGATATTTAAATACTAAAAAAAAAAAGTAATAATCTAATGCTCTATTCAACTGAATTTTAATCATATTTGTATTACTTTATTAGTCTACTGAGAGATGAAAAAAAATTTCAAAGATAAAAACGATAAAAGGATAATGTCTTATAAAAATTAGTTTTCTCTCATTTAAATATAATTTTTAAAATATGATTAAAAAGGTAAATTAACATATTTTGTTAACACCGCTAACCCATTGTTACTGACAGGGGGAAAAGTGTTGATGTCATTTTTTTTTTAATTTATAGACGATATTACCCTTGTAACTAAAGTGAGATACTTAAAAAAAAAAAAAAGCTAATGCTTACTCGATAGGATTTTAATCATATTTGTATTACTTTATTAGTCTATTAAGAGATAAAAAAAATACAAAGATAAAAAACGATAAAAGGATAATTTTGTCTTATAAAAATTAGTTTTCTCTCATTTAAATACAATTTTTAAAATAAGATTAAAAAGGTAAATTAACGTATTTTTATTAACCCACAATTACTAACAGGGGTATAAGTGTAATATCAGAAAACACAGTGGATGTATCTGTGTTTGCTGTGAGGGAGTGCAAACATATCAGTGAATCGTAGCCGTTGGATTTCGGGTCGCGTTCCGGTCAAGAAAAGAGAGGGAGGATCACGACGCAGTCGTGAACGCTATCTTTTGATAAAGACATGTTTCCTTTAGGAAAAGGAATGATGCCATCAATTAAGGAACGAGGTACAAGAATCACATCCAAATATGGTTACATGGGGCACAAGGGCCACCGGAAGTCTCAAAAATTTGGATGATGTGTCCCTTTAACTTTCCTTTTTTTCTTTTTTATTGTTATGGAGTAGGTGAAAGGAGGGGTCATATAAAGTCAATTAAAATGACAATATAAGGCAATTCTATATGTCTAATAAGAGGTTTAGTTAGATATTGAGACACGTATTATTTTTTTTTTATTTGTTCCTTTTTTTTCAACATAAAAAGATTGATATTATCATTTCAACCATGGTTTCAAGGATCGGGCGATACTGGTCCGATTTCAACCCGCGATACAAACGAATTATCGTTGGGTCATGGACCGCCGATCCGGCGACCGCTACTACCAGTCCGACGACCGATACAACCAGTCCGGCAGTCCGGCAATCGGTTCCACCGGTCTAGCTACCGGTCCCGTCGGTCCGTCAGGTCTGACGACCGATTTTGCCTGTCTGAAATTTTTTTTAATTTTTTTTTTTGTACTGGATCCGAATCGGTCAATACTAATCTGGCTGGCGGTCCGAACTGGAATCGGACAAGATCGGTCTGGCGACCGATTCTAATCTTTAAAACCTTGTTTTCAACTAATTATTTGACTTTCTGGTTACAAAAAAAAATACTAATTATTTGACTTTCTAAATTAGCCAGATGGATAATTTTCAACCCATTATGTAATGGGTTTTGTCTCATGTATCATTATTGATTGTTTTATCTTTTAATTTTTATTTAATTAATATTAAAAAAAATCGTTTTAGGAGAAGTCGATAAGCTTCTACATGTGAGTTACGTGTCGGTAGGGTTTTTCTTTGTCTAGAGCATTTCACAAGATAACCGAAGCTCTAATAATAATTGTACTAATCAGAGTGATCTACTTTAATCATCTACGTTTACCCCACCCAATTATTTTTTGCCATATAGACAAATCCTCGAAGACGTATCAATCCAAAGCTGGCTGCTACCTTAACTTGAGTATTTTCTACCACTAAAACCCTAGAAGACATGTCAATGAGTGGTTATTTACTAATCAGAGTAATCTGCCACAATCATCGGTGAAGTTGATGAACTTACAATCATGTTGTGTGGTGTGGAATTGTCTATGGATCTTAGTATGGAATTGCACGCGGATTCTATCCATAACGTCTTTCATTTTTTTCTCTTTTATTATACTTATCATTCACTTGGAATCCACAATGTCTTTCTTTTTCTTTTCTTTCTTTATACTTATCCACTTGCCACTATCACACATAGTCGATGCACACGCACCCATCTACTTACTGTCCCACGTCTCTTAAGAATCATCCAGCTACTAAGTGAGACCCGTAACATGATATTGACAAAGAAGAATTCGAATAACTCCAAACGTCTCGACTAGAGGCAAACCATCGAACAAACTCTCTTTATTGACGATGAAAGTCAAGGTTACGACCTCTAGACTTTGGTGACAATGACCCAAGTAGCGCCTACACCTTATCCATACAGTTACAGCCGCTTGTTATGGTGTTTTGGGGTGATATTAGGTATTTGTCTTGGATTAAAAATGGACTTATCGAATGAATTAGCTTTCGGACATCGCAATCATACATTTAAATTGATTTTTTAAATAGGGTATTTTCAAAGTGGTACCGACTGTGACCAATTAGTCCATCAACGTAACCAATAGGATGTGACACTCATATTTGTCGGTGTAATATATGTCGCACCACTAGATATTGGATAACTCTTATCAAATAACATGAACCATCTGCGAGATTTGGGGCCGGGATCTTCTGTGAGCATCTTGTGGTGTAGAGACAACACCCAAGAGGCTCCTTGGGTGCAGTTTTGGTGAGCCCCGCTCTTGGATGTTGTCTCTACATCACAAGGCGCTTACAGGACTTCTGCTCACAGAAGATCCGCACCCCGAGATTTGGTGTCACTATCAAAAAGAAAAAAAAAATCTACGAAACTTGGTGGACATTTATCTACTAAGGGAGAGGACTCATTCCTAAGCGTGTCAAGATATTTTTAAAAGTAAATTTTAATATAATAAAATATTTAATATAATTAAAGATAATATTATTTTTTGATTTATTCTAAAAGACGATGGTTAAAGTTTCTAAAATAATCGTTATTATTTTTTTTAATTATAAAAAAAAAATTGACATAATAATAAAACAGTTAACACGTTTTAGAGGTTTTAAAGATGTATCAGCATACTGCACATGCCACTCGCTAGTATATATATAATAGAAGAAGGGAAAAATTATTGTGGATTGCCTCCTATGAAATTTATAGGATTCCCGCTACTTTTTTTTTTGGAAGTTTAGATTCTGTTTGTTTTGTTCAAAAACTCAGAAATCAGAGAAAATAAATTATCAAAAATTATTTTACATTTTTTTCTCCTTTTCCAAGTTTTGTTGTTGTTTGGAAGAAAGCATTTTTTTTTTCTTTTTCAGGTTTTGTTGTTGTTTGGAACATCTAAGGGAGGGAGGGTTGTCGATAAGAGGAGAGAGAAATGAAAGTTTGTAGAAGATTGGAGAAGAGAGAGTCGTTGTTGAGAGAGAGAGAGAGAAAGCTTAAATTTTGAAAAAAATAAAATAAGAAACAGTTATTGTTAGAGACGAAAAACAACTTCTGCCAAAAAATTCTGGAAGTTGTTTTCTGTCTTTTTATCTTTTAATTGGAAAGTATTTTTCTGATTTTTTTAATTTTTCCATTGAAACAAACATGTGGAATTTTGAAATTTTCGACAAAATATTTTTTTTCCGCCTATTTTCCTGCAAAACAAACAGAGCGTTAGGTAAACCAACTCAACCTAAAACCCAAATTATAACAATTTAGTTCTATTGATGATCGACAGTTCAATCGAATCAAACCAATGTATTGTTCAATGTAGTTTTTTTTTTTTTTTTTATGGTCTTAACCACGTGGTGTCCCCACACCCACATAGGTGTGAGACTAATCCACGTTCGGGTAGGGGGCATTAAAGATAAACCCCTGGCCACGAGTGCTTCTACTGGGATTCAATATAGTTACGTAACCATATTTTGATACAAGAAAATCCATCTCAGCTACAAGATCGAGAGAGAGAGGAGGTGAAACTATCTAAATTCTCTTCTTTCATTCTCCTTCATAAAATAGAGGATGAGGAGAAACCATCTCCTTTGGAGTGCACAGTTACTGAAAGTTTGATTGGGTTCCTTTCCTCCAAATTTAGAATAAATTTCATGTTCACCATATTAGTCTATTTTTTTACTCTAAAATATGGGATTTTGGTTTAATTTTAGAACTAATCAAGGTAAGTCTAGCCGTGTTGAAGAGAAGGTGAAATAGGCCGTGATGAAGAGCTTAGTAACAACTAACAACCAAATCGATGTTTAATACAGTCAAGTTGATAACAGTTGTGAGAGAAGCTGTGCACAAGACAACTGAAAGGTGAAACAACATCTGAGACGCATAGTTTTAAATTTCGGAAATATCATTGCTTTCAGCCCCTCAAATGAAATCGAAATATCCGAAATTTGTTGAAATTTTGGATATTTCATCAAAATAAATTTACTTATTTTTTTATTTTCAGTATTTTAATATAGGCATAATTTAGTCAATTTCTTTCTTTTTTTAACAAGTACTGAGTAATAACTTCTAAAATATAAATAATAAACTTAGTCAACAAAATGTGATATTTTCATTAAAATATATATTATTTATGAGCATACAAATTTAAAAAAAAACAACAACAAATAATATTTTGATTAATAATGTGAAATAATACAAAAGTTTACAACTAA
>JAUPMG010058419.1:0-13614 GCA_031762675.1 Pachysandra terminalis | reverse complement strand
TTCTTTCTCCCTTTTTTCCTTCTCTGGCCCCTTCTTTCTCTTCCCTTCTGGTTCGTTTTCTTCGTATGTAACAAAACCAAAAACATCGTTACAATCCCACCCCCAAAAATTAACAAATAACAAAATGCCCCAAAATAAAAAAACAGAAAACAAAACAAACCACCAAATAAACCAAACCCCAACCAGAAATGAACCTAAAAACCCAAAAAAACCAGACCCTAAGGCCTCGTTTGACATAACAAAAAACAAGGCTTTTTTTTTTGTTCACTTCTTGCCGCCCTAAACAGATTCTTGGCTCCGCCCCCGATAACGTGCGCTGGTAGGGGTCATCTTTCTAACCTGAGCCTCCTGTTGTTACCAAACTTACCATAGCTGGCTACATTTAAAGCTAAATCCCTATTTGGCTATTACATAATTACTTGTCAATTACGTGACGTGTCATATGCAATGATCTTGTGCTATAGATTAGTGTTTCAAAAACCGACCCGGACTAGTGGTTGAACTACCTAATGGGCATCTTATGGTTCGATTTGAACCCTGGTCCGATTTGATCAATATTAACCGAGAAGAATCGAATGTGAACCAATAAAAAACCGTTGAAAACCAAATTGAACCGAGAAATCTTTTATTGGATGAATTACATTAACACCCATTTAAAATTGTAACAAGCAACAAGCAAATATTATGTTACTTTATTGATTGTTACTAAGGGCAGGGGCTTGTTGTAAAATAGTTTCAAATTATTGGGGAGGCATAATCCCCTTTTCTTAATCGTTAAGTTTTGCTAAAACTTTAAGAAATCAAATGATTAATTTACTCGATAATAATAAAAAAATAATTGGGATTTTCGTAATTCTTTATGTTACGAAGCTTCTTCTTATTCTATAAAAGCATCGATTTTACATTTAAAATAATGTATCGTATATAAGGGCATTTTTGTCTCTAAATTATGCTTAAATAAGCAACAAGTAAATATTTTGCTATTTTATTGATTGTTATTAACGGCAGGGGCTTGTGGCTTGTTGCAACATAGTTTCAAACTATAGAGGAGGTGTTTGCAAGGTTTCAAGGATCAACCAGGACCGGTCCAGTCCCAAGCCAATCGATATTGGTACAACCGGTCCAATGCCCAGTACAATCGATCCCATATTTTTTTTGTTTTTTTTTTTAAATTTATAAATTGAACGGTCCAGATCAGTATCAATTTGGACCAGTTCGGCAGATCCAAAAAAATGTATTAAAAAAAATTGGGCAATCTATTTTTGGTACCAGATCCAGACCGGTCGGTATCTGTAACGACCCGAAATAATTCTAAAACTAAAACTTAGAAACTTTAAGGGTAAATTAGTAATTTGTTAGATTAATGACTTAATCCCATTTCTAATCCAGGATTAAAACTCATAAATCCTTAATCTTAGAAACTATATTAAGAACACTAAATCAACTAAAACTGATCAGGTTAACCAGATTGCCTTAGGAAACGATACGGGTCAGATAATTGGATTTAATCGATAAATAGAAGATAAAATCAATTAGTAAGATAATGATTAGATTTAACAACTTAGTATACCCATCTGCTGACCTTAGATGTGATCCCGCAATCAGAAGTTAATTTGGAGGTCACTCGGAAATTATAGAGTTAAAAACCCAATTTTGCCCTTCTGGCTATTTGTTTTTACAAGTTTGCCGTCAACCTATATAAACAACCCTTAGCCTTTAATCCTTATTTTTCTTTCGTCCCCTCTTCCTCTTTTCTCTCTGGAGCTTTGTGAGAAGATGAAGAACAAGGTTGAAGGAAGCTTCAACTCCCGGATGCGCAGCGGATCGCCTCAGATTCGACCCGACACATTGGAGCTATTCCGGATACGTCCCGGCCGGCCTAAGTTGAGTATCTCCTCAAATCTTGTGTTGCTTATCCTACATTTGATATTGTGAGAATGGGGGAAACCTTGGGATGATTGTATTCTTCTCTCCCATGTGTTTGATTTGTGATGTGTGTGTTTGTGGGATCATATCCATTGTTATTGGAATCCCTAATGGGCGACCATTTGAGACCGACCCACTGGGGTCTAGAATCTAGGTTATAGATTTGTGAGTATTAGGCTAATGCTCTTGTAGGGTGATTCCTTGACTTAGGAAACCTCTATTGTGGTCTCCTTTAAGGTTTTGCTTGATTTAGAGTGAAACCACGCCCTGAAGTACTCCGGATTTGCCCAATCCCGAGCTTTGGCGACCTCCCTAGTTCGCTGGAGAGTACACCGACAGTTTCAATAACTACAGTTACAGTTTCGGCAACCTCCTCGGTTCGCCGAAAAGCCCTTCGACGACCATCCCAGTTAACTGAGATAGCAGCCGAATGATAGAGGACCCCTTCCAGCTTACTGGAAAGGCCGCCGACTTTTTTTTGGTGTGCCGAGAGCTCACCGAGACGTCATCGAGACTCTATATTTGCCTTTTTTCTGGATTTCTAACCTTGGACATCCGTGATACCTTTACCCTAGTGTATTAACACACTCTCGGAGTTAGTGGACTTGCCCAATCTCGGTGATGACTTGTTTATGTATGTGTGCTACTTTGGGGTGTTTGCTTGTATTTTTGCTTATTTATTTCCATGTTGTGGTCTATGCTAGATTATTAGATGATTTTACTTAATATGCATTTTATATACTTTTGTACCTTGTAGAGTAGAATTATGGGATTCTGCCCATACGCTTGATGATTTGCATATATGCCTATGTTGCACTTTTATATTGCATTAATTTTAAAGGAAGTGAATTTAATGAGTTGCATATGGACCATTCTGGCTGTGAAGTCTAACACCCTATGAGATAACTCGAATTTAGACTAACATTTGAGATATTGACTTTATTATCATTGTGTCTTATGAGAGGACCCTATTGATACATCCAAGCTGAGAGAGAAGCCCACATAGGGTAGGCCTCTACAGTCTTAAGGTGATGGTTACCCCAGGATCAACACGTTGGTGTAAACTGGGAAGATGGTGAACTATTCCAAGGATCCGCACGTTGGTGTAAGCTTGGGAGAAAGTGAGACCATAATACCCTTCTAGTGGATTGTGAATATGTATGACTCCGTGAGGGAGCCGCACATGGGTGCAAGTCTTGGCCAGTGGCCCGTGATAAAAATTAAGTGGGGGAATTGCTACCTCCTTGGTTGTAAGCCCTTAAAACTATGATGTACACATAGAATGGATTCTATCCTCTACGTCGTTTCGACGGGGGATGAATTCAGGTCACTGGGACATCCTGGGGCGAATTCAGGTTGCTGGGACACCACGGATAGAGATTCGAGATCGCGTTGGAGCTTACTATATTTCACCTTCAATACATCGTTGCATGTGCATTTGCATTTCATATCTTTGTTGATATTAGTGTGAGTGCCTCGTGTATGGTACACTTGGTCTAATTTCCCTATAACTTTAGGTATGCAGATATTTATGATATTGGACCCCAGGTTAAATACCTTGTGTGGTTGGGAGAGAATTGCACTTTGTGCATTGTCTATTGATTTACAATTGTTCACCTTATGCACAAGCATATTGGATCACATCACAGATATTGTCATATCTTATATTTATTATGTGTTTTTTTATAATGTCGGGGGTTGAGTGTAAGCACATTGTTCTGAGAGGTTACTCATCTGGGCTTTCCAACTTATGTATGCTGAATTATACTTTTCAGGTTTTAGAGCTTGTTTTTCGTAGAGAGAGCCTGGTTTGGGTATAGATCAGCAGTACCCAGTGTAGGATTGTATTAGAGTTAGCTTTCCTTTATTGATCTTGTAATAGATTAGTTCTCTTATTTTAGTTACTTGTATCTTAATAGAACCTGTTACTTTGCTTCCGTTTATGTTTTGATCTTGCTATCCACTCCCGTAGAATATATGGGATGAGAGTTGCGACTTAAACCTGAAAATCTTAGAATTGGGAGTTTTTGGTTCGGGTCGTGACAGTATCGTTGATTTGGACCGAGATCGGCTAGGACTGATCCGGTCCCCAATCTCGAAACTTTAAACCTTGGGTGTTTGTGATGGAAGGTTTAAAGGGTACTTATTGCCATGGTGCCAAACCCAAGGGGTATTAATGTAATTTACCCTTTTTAAGTATCTTTATGAACTTTTCCGGCTGTTTCACGTTGAACCATCAATTGAACCAGGTTGGATCAGAACCATGAACGGTCCGGTTTTTTAATTCATTGCTAAAACCAGAAAGATACTGTTACCAAGTTTAGACGATTTTCAATTCATGACAGCCATATTAGGAAATAATGTGCCTTCTTCAGGAAAGAAACACTCTGTCCATTGCTAAAACTAGAAAGAAATTGATACCAAATTTAGACATGATTCTGAATTCATGACAACAATACTAGGAAAAACTCTACTGGCATTGTTTTGTGCAAGTGGCACAGCCACTTGCCAATCTGGTTGATCCAAGCGTCACCCGCATGGCCGTGCCTCGTATTTTCCAGAGCCATCTGAAATCCTAAAAAATAATTCGGATTCCTAGTTTTCCTACGGCGTTGCACCGTCGTATAACAGTTTAATCCGGTAGCAAGGTTGAAGTAAGTTTCTTCAAATACCCATCTCAGCAATAATACTGATCTAAGATTTTGAAAGAGTTGGTCTATATTACAGATATTAGATAAATATGACTAAAGATACAAAATAGTAAGGCTAATCTAGCACTACCCAGAAGGAAAAATGAAGCTATTCTGAGATGATTTAGGTTCAATACATACAAAGGGAAACTGATGAACCACAGCAAGGTGAAGTAAAAAAAAATTCAAATACACATCTCAGCAGTAATACTGATTTAAGATGTTGAAAGTGTTGGTATATATTACACATATTAGATATATATATGACTAAAGATGCAACATAGTAAGGCTAATCTAGTACTACCCAGAAGGAAAAATGAAGCTATTCTGAGATGACTTAGTCTCAATATATACAAAGGGAAACTGATGAACCATGCATGGATCTGATAATATAACTAAAGCTACTATAACAGAGGGAGTATAGCTGTTTTCTTCATATGTTGTACTAAAAATTCTGCTATGTTTCTCAAATGGTAAAAAAAAAATTACCTAGGAAAGGAGGCTTTGGAAGTGGATGGTCTTGATGGTCTTGCAGCCTTTTCTTTGTATACGTATTCTTCATCTTCTTTTGTTTCATCATTCGATATGTTGGCCGGCAACCTTGATCGGGTTTTTCGTAGAGGAGGCCTCATCTTGGCTCTGATATTGCCAAAAAGTCTAATACACATTCAGGCGAAGAATGTGCCTGTGAATTACTCCGTCGGGTGGACCCTAGATAGATCGGGTCGTTTGGAGTCGCCATCATTCATTGGGTTCGGGTGTGAATGGTCACCCATGGGTTTGTCTTTTATCTCAAACTTGACCTAAAAGTATAAAAGTAAACCAGGTAACCGGTTAAACTGGAAGAGAGGGGGTGCCTAACACTTTCTCGCTCTCTTACAAAAACCTCCCTACCCAATCTGGTTAGACCTTATTTAAAATCTTACTTTTAGGCCAAGTTTGAGATAAAAGACAAACCCATGGGTGACCATTCACACTCGAGTGGCGACTCCAAACGACCAAACGACATGATCTATCTAGGGTCCACCCGACCTGGGGTAGTTCAGAGCTGGTAACTCTGCTGGGGAACTGGAATATGTTGTACCGGTTGCAAAGGTTGTGGTGGCAATTGAGGTTGGAGTGGAAAATGAGGTTAAGGTGGAGCTTGTTGGGATGAGGAGGCTTGATCTGGAACTCGGGTATGCAATTGAGGTTGGAGTGGAATATGTTGTACCGGTTGCAAAGGTTGTGGTGGCAATTGAGGTTGGAGTGGAAAATGAGGTTGAGGTGGAGCTTGTTGGGATGAGGAGGCTTGATCTGGAACTCGGGTATGCAAGAGAGCTTCAATGGATTTGGCCATACTAGCAACCTGATCAAAGGATTTGGCCATGTTGATAACCTATTCTAAAGAATTGGCCATGCTGGCAACCTGATCTTGAAGCTGAGCAAAATCTTGGGCCGACATCGTGAGCGCGGGATTTGGCTCATTTGGATCCATGGTTGTTCTTGACCTAAGCAGGTATGGACTCCTAAATAACGGATTGCTCTTCTTAGACGCAATGACTGAAACCTATAACAGATTTTCCTTTTGACAATTTTCGTTCTCCTCTTTGTTTGCCTTGGACTGGATATTGGCTTTGAGCTTGATAGAGAGTTGGTCTTGATGGAGAATTGGAGTTCTGATTCGGGTTTTTTTGAACGGGGAAGACGAATAGGCAATGGATTGGGTCACGAAAATAACAGGACAAACTAGGGTGTTCCAGGTTCAACTTCGTCGGATTTGCGATGGTGAACGAACAGAAGATGAATGATTCGCAGGGCTTTGAATGGGGCTTCTTCTCTCCAAGTTGACCTCTTCCTTTTTGCTGTTTTCTCCCCAAAAATTTTCCTTCTTTTCCTTCCTTGGGGTCGCCTCTTTTTATAGACGTGGAGGGTCAGCGTCGGGGACCTCTCCTTCCTTATCTGCAACTCAATCCTTCCCTCCTTTTTCTCTGTAAAACCCTATCCCTTTATCTTCTAATCCCTCTCAAACCCTAACAATCCTCAATATCAATCTCAATCTTTATCCACTTTCTTCCAATCTCTTCTCTCTATTGATTCTATCTGTTTTCACCTCAGAAGAAGGAGAATCTCCTCTTCCTCTATGTTCCGTGAAGAAGAAGACTTCATGAAGAAGTAGAAGACTTCTAGAGTCTTCTCTCTAATTCTATCTTTATACCCCTTGTATGGTCGTGGCAGAGGCTTAGCCCTAGATCAACTATTTTACTGTAATCCCTCGAAAGTTCAATGTGTGAAAATTGATTTGATTCAAGTAAACTGATTCTCTTGATCTTTGCAGCTTCTAGAGGCATGAACTTGGTACGTTGGCAATCTTATCATTACTCTCAACCCCAAATCCAGTTTAGCCACAATTCGCACTAAAACCCCCCAAAATTCATAAAATTACTAAAATACCCTCAGTGGACCCTATGCGCTTTGTCATTGGCAGAATGGGTTTAGAGGCTACAGTTGAGGTGTCCCCAAGAAAGCATTACATATTCCAAATTCTCAATGGACGTCAAAGCGGCATGGAGATTATTCACAAAGGACGTGGCTTAAAGAGATGCCCCAATTCATCCCAACATAATCATCTGAAGATGGTGGAAAAATCAATTCTTTAAGAAAGTTAAAATAGCAAAAGCGAAAAGCAAGACAAAAAAAGAGAAGAATTTTCATTATAAGTATCAATTGAGTCAAAAGTATTCCTGTCTCCATTGGATCTTGTCTCGTATATAGACTTGATCCCAGACAGTGATGCGACAATAATCAATGAGGTTGGGACTTGTCCAATCCTTTGAAGCAGCAAAATGAAGATCTGACATGCTCAATAAGTCATGGTCTTCACCTATCTCTAAGTTAATGAGCTGAATTTTGCTTAAAATAAAATTTGTTTTTCATATGTTGAACTTCCACAAAACATTCTTCATCAAAATACTTTTGAACTCTAGGCAACGAGTAAGTCCTAGAAAAAGAACACCTTCAATGGTTTAGGAACCAAGCAAGTCCTAGAAAAAGAACCCTTTTTAATTTGATCCTTTGGAAGTTCAATATGTGAATATTGATTTAATTCAAGTAAAATCTTTTTATGAACCGTGCAAATCGGAGTTATGTCTTTATCTTTACCATTCATCGCTTGCGATTTTGACAAAGAGAGGCAGCTGTAGACACCCCAATTTGCACGAAAAAAAAAATGCTTTTTTTTATCTTTACAGCTTCTTGAGCTAGGCATGTTTTCATCTTCGATCCCAATTTCAATCCCAAATCCATTTGAGCCAAAATTCTTCTTGAAATTCAAAAAATATGAGAAATTACCAAAATACCCCCAATGGATCCCATGCGCTTCATCGTTTCTCAAAATTCCATTACTGACTGTATAGATGAATTCTAGGCAGAAAATACGTTCCAACGGGTATATTATCACTTAGTTTCAGGATTATAATGGAAAATGACAGTTTTACCCCTAATCATGTTTTGGGTCAAATTTTGGACTTTTGGACTTTAGAAAAATGTTATGCCTCCGGATTTGATTTTTTCATGTAGAACTCGTCAATTGGCTGTGATTTGGTCAAAATCCAAAATTATTGATGAGAGGGTTATTTGTGGTATTTGATAAATATTTTAAATTGGTTCTAAACAATTAAAATGAGGAATTAGGTGGAAAGTAATTAAAAAGGAAAAAAAAGGGTGAGGTGTTTAGATCATGATTAGTTTTAAGGTTTTTAGGAGATTAGATTAGGTTAACATTAGGATTAGGATTAAAAGAAAAGATAGGTTAGTAATTAAAAAAAAAAAAAAAAAAGAGGAAGAAAGAATTGTACGGGTTCTTCTTCTTCCCCTTGATCTTAGGGTTTGAGATAAGGGAGGGGAGAGAAGGGATTGAGATGAAGAGATAGAGGTTGAGAGATTGAAAGAGAGAGTTTGAGATGAAGAGGGGGATGTCGTGGACGCCGACCTCTCCACGCCTATAAAAAGAGACGACCCAAGGGGGAAAACAGGAAGAAAATAGAGAGAAAAATCTGAAAAAGGGGAGGAGAAGAAATTCTTATGAGCAAAGGAAGACAATTCTGGAGAAAAGATCTGGAAAAGAATCGTAGAGATCGAGGAGGAAGCTATTCGAATCGATAGAGAAATCTCTGCAAAACTCCATTAAAGGGAGTTTGAATCTCTGCAAGAATAGGTAAGCAAATCCCTAGCCGAACCTTTGCAAAATCAATCCAAAACGCAACCTAATCTCCATTAAAGCCGAACCTGCATACCTCGTCTAAACCCGTCGTCTTCTTCCTCAAACCTCAATCTTTGTTCATTAAAACCCCTCCATTAATCCCTGTTCATCCAAACCCCAGTCATTCTTTCGTTACCTATCGGATCCAAGCCCTATGATTCCTTATTTAGTTCAAACCTCATCCTGTTTCTCTGCCATACATCGTTCAAATCCTTGTCCAAAACATTGCATTAATCCCTCACAAGATTTTTTCTTCACAAGATATAAACCCCCATCTCCATTAAAAATCCATTAATCCCTCCAAAAACAGATCCAAAAATATTTGTCGTTTGCCAAACTGGTATTCGCCACAAGCTCTTCGAAGCCTGCAAAAAAAGGTCAAAATTAGATAATCAATTCAAGGGCTGCTATAGAGTCAATAACAAGTATGTTTCTAATTTTTTTATTGTCTTTGGTTGTTATCTTGTGAATGAGATTCTGGAATTTTCAATCCTAATGTTTATCTAAATGAGATGAATCATGCTTATTATTTATTTATTTCTTTTGTGCTTAATTTGAAGCAGTGGGAATAATCGGATTTCTAGAATTTTGTAACTTTAAATTTTTGGGTTGCTTTTGTTAGTTAATGTTTCTATTAATTAGATAATTAGGATTTTACTTTATGCTCTTAGGGCTTTTTAAAATTTTTAGGATTCTTTTTGTTATTTTAGGATTTTAATTTAATTGCATTATGTGAACCAAGAAAGGATTGGGATTACAAAGGGGTTGTGCTTAGATGTTCTCACAAGGTGGAATTCTACATTTCTCATGCTAAAATTTGCATTGTAATATAAAAAACTTTCAATCGTTTAAAAGCAGGTGATACTGGTTTTAAAGATGCTCCCAGTTTTGATGATTGGACTAAAGCCGAACAAATTTGTCAATGTCTAGAACTTTTTTACAATGCAACAAATTTGTTTTCAGGATCCAAATTTTGCACCTCAAATTTATTTTTTCATGAGATATTTGGGATCCAAGTTGCATTAGTTGAGATGTCGAGAAATTTGGATGACACCATATGCAATATGGCTATTGGCTATGCAAAAAAAGTTAAAAAAATATTGGGAGGAAAAAGGAGTGTAACATGTTGGTTATTGCTGTGGTTTTAGATCCACGATATAAGTTATTGTGGTTGCGGGGGAAACTAACCTTATGCAAGTGAAATTGATTTTAAAATCAAGAAAATAAAATTCTATTGAACTTCAAAGTTCAAATCATAATTATAGGGGAATCATTATACAAGTGAGGTCATTTAAGGTAAAAGTAAATATTGTTTTAGAATCCTATGCTCGTCGTTGAAATTTTCAGAATTTAAAACTATGATATCAATTAAGAACTTAAGCAACAGATCATTTAGATCCTCACTAAAATCTTACCAAACATAAAATTGTCCAGAATACCTAAAATTCAAGGATCTTTGAAGGAAATGCAATACCAATTAAAATTTTACAAAGCAAATAAAAAATAATTACCTGAAATAGGCAACGGAGCTCCTGACGCCAAATGCTTGTTGCAATTGGCCCTAGCTAAGCAAGTGAGAACGATTCTTTAAAAAAAAAAAAGAAGAGGAAATGAATGAGAGAGAGAGACAGAGGAAAGAAGAAAAATAAACGAATGAGAGAGAGAGGGAGAGCTCTACCTAGACCGTGGAGGTCGTCGGGACTCTCACTTTCAAAATCCTTCTTGCTTTTTGCCGAGACAAAGAAGAAGAAGAGTTTCTCTCTCATACGATTCACATAAGTTAAATGGGCAAGTTTGAAAGAAGATTTGAGGGCAAATTTATCTTTACATATTGTTATGGGAGTCCAATTACATAAAACAGCACTTGAAATTAAATGGTTCACTAAATTTTCAAATATTTAAAACAAGTCTTTGATTATTAAATTTCTCATTTTAGAAAGCATTCCCTTTTCATTTTTTTTTTAAGATAGTTTGACAAATATTGAACAATGAACAGTTCTAAGGCAGTCCATGGTTGGTTGAACGATGCAAGTTTCGGTCTTTTTGTTTGGGTTGTGAAATTTTTAAGTAGAACGCAATAGCCTCGTGTATATTTCTGAACTTGGAAAAGATAAATGAAAGGGAAATCACCTTTGGAACTTGTGATTGTGGGTTCCATGCTTTTATTGAACGAAGACAATAAATATCCATCTTTACGCACGGGTATATATTTTGCCTTTGGAAGGCTGTACAGGTGTGCTATAGAACTCTACAAACTTCATCAATCCCAGATTTCTCTGCATCAAATGCCTTCCACCATGGAGGGTTATCGGGAAAGGGTACCTGGAACCTACGAGCAGCAGCATATACAACCCCACAAGCCACGACTTCACTCTTGAATCGAACGCATAAAGTGGTACGCAAACTGATCACAAAGATGGGTCAATAAAGAACTAGAACATAGCAGCAGCTTGAACCAAAGTAAAATTCTTGGCAAAAAAAAGAAATATTAACACCACCAGACAGCCAAAACACACACAAATACACGTACATGCGCACATACACAGAGGAAAATGAAAAAACACTCAAACTACAATTTTTAAATATAGTAAGAAATCCTTTTCTACCAATTCCTTAAAAATCCACATGCAAACTCACTAAATCATACATATAGCAAAAAGAAGTCATAAGACTGAATGTTGCGACAACAGATCATGGGATCATTTTTGCAGTACTATTGTCACATCCTAAAACGTTAGGAATTTTTGTGAGATCCCTAATAAATTTGAAACATGACTCTCACCCCAATTACACATGGGAGTGGCAGTCCATATTAAGCCAAACACAAATATGAAAAAATTTCTGAAAATGATATTTATTAAATAAAATTAATAAGAGCTAGTTTATTATACATAATCAAGGTAGGGGTGTCAATTGGTTCGGTTAAAACCGCAAACCAAATAAACCGAACAAAAAAAAACCGGTTTGCCGCGCGCACCCCATTATTGCTGTTTATTGTCCCACATCGGTTGGGGATTAACTAATCCCCAACCGATGTGCTATAAATAGGGGTGGTATTGTGAGAGGTGGACCACCAATTTTGGTACGACCTCTGAAGGTAAACCGGATCGGTTTTTCCTTCGGTCTAACCTGTTTAAAATTTAAATTTTATTTTATTATTGTTTTTTAAAATATAATAATAATAAGTAATAATTTTTTTGGTCTAACTGGTTTGGTTCGGTTTACGGTTTAGTTAAAAAAATTCGGTTTGGTTTTCGGTTTTGTTTTTTAATTTGAATTTCGGTTTGGTTCGATTTTCGGTTTGCTCACTTAAAAGTAGGTTTGGTTTAGGTTTGAACTCTAAACCGAACCAAACTGAACCGTTGACACCCCTAAATCAAGGTAAACAATGGAAATAAAACAATAAATCCAAGTTTCATGCTTAAACCAAACTCCTAAAACAAACCATCTACTGATAAATCTAATGGAACATTAGATAATCTTATGATAGATTAAGTTGAAAACAACTAATAATTTCAGTTAAGGTCTTCATCATTATCTTGATCACCATCTTGTTCTTCGAACCACGTAATCTCATCATCTAAAGTCTCTGAAATATAGTTGTTCGAAAGCGTAAGCTACACTTAGCTTAGTAAATAATCAATTAAATTAATAATTTGAGATGAAGTAGGGTCAATGCCACTCTTCATATACGCATAGATTAAACAGAAAACTGAATTATCATAGTATAAGGTACAACTTAATGAAATATAAATGTTAATTCATTTATGAGGTATGCAATACATGTTGTGCACCTATACAGTTATAATCACCAAGCGTGATCTAAACATTCAAATACAATGCAAAGAATGAATGATGTTCGGTATTTAGGGGATGTAAGGGCTTTGACCCTATTTGGGGTCAATTATGCAAAATAGGTTTATGCAAAGTGGAGTTGTGCACATTAACTAATCAGATAAATAGTGTTTAGAAGTATAGGAAATCACATGCATGAATAAGAGATATCAGTATATCATGTGAATACAAGGTTCAACTAGGTCATATGAGTATAAAAATCCCTCTTTAAATTAGTTTTATAGTAATTTTTTGTGATAATTAACAACAATTTCATTAATCATCAAAGGATAAGAACATACAAAGAAGAGGGTGGCGCACAAGATGGACACCAAAACCCCAAAAAGCATAAAAAAAGTGTGAAAACAAAAACCAAAAACCAAAGCCATGTGTCCTAAAAGATTAGGGCCACAGTGAAAACGAAGAGGTTATCACCCGGTACTCCGTTCACACCTTCACCCTCCATCACGTACCATGTGTGGAGAAGAACGGGCCACTTCTAACCATCCTACTAGTATATCAGTCATGGAGAGGCCTTTAAAAGCAAGAAGAACTACCATCCATGAGCAAACCATAAGTAAAATAGAGTCGATAATCATCCTGGTTGATCTGGCTCTGTCTTCAAACACTCTCATGCTAACCTTCATTAATCTTGATAATCAGTCAAGTAAAGCATCATAAATATCATTCATGATGTTTATTGAACACATAGATAACTTAATAGTTTAATAAAACAACCTACCAAGTCAAACAACCCAAAAATAGGCTGCCTAGATGGATCCGGAAGGGTTGCCGGTGTACTGGGTCCATCCAGTAGCTTAGGCAGCAACCTAGTTACAAAAACACAGTGTTAACCGTTCTCAACTGTTTCCTTCATTTTAGGAAACAGAAGAAAGTGGTCCATGACTTTCAACCTTCAGCATG
>JAUPMG010058408.1:0-13233 GCA_031762675.1 Pachysandra terminalis | reverse complement strand
ACTAACGAACCTACCTAAACATTTTTCGTGATTTATTGTGTATTTTATTATGATTCCTCTATTCATTAGAAACACAAAAAAACAAATTTGAAGTGATTCCGATCAGTAGTTCAGAAGATATGACCACAATACCAACAGAGTGTCAAAGTTGACCAAAATACCAACAGACCTAAACTACTGACTAACGAACCTACCTAAACATTTTTCGTGATTTATTGTGTATTTTATTATGATTCCTCTATTCATTAGAAACACAACAAAATAAATTTGAAGTGATTCCGATCAGTAGTTCGGAAGATATGACCAAAATACCAACAGAGTGTCAAAGTTGAAAACCCAGAAACTACACAGTGCGCTCGAGCGCAAAAGTAGTAGGGATCAATCGTACAAGGGTGATCGAGCCCCTTGGAAATGTGATCGAGTGCCCAAGGGTGATCGAGCACAGTTAGTGAGGATTGATCGCCCATTTGGCAGTAATGCAGGTTAGGTTGTTTTGATTAATTGGTTGAGTTTGGTTGGTTCTTATGTGACCCAGGGAGGTCTAGTATGGGTTGTGTGTCTACTGTGATGGCTGTGTGCCTAATGTGATTGTTATGTGCCTAATTTATAGAAACTCCTAATTCATGTCAACCAACTTATACCTAGATGAGTTAGAAATGAGGTTAAATGGACTGGACTCAGTTTAGGTAGTGTGGTAGGTTGTGGATACACTTGAAATTGAGTGCTATTGGGATCTATAGAATCCTGGTGGTAAGTCATGTAATGTAGTCCCAATTCTGACCCACTAGCCTATAACCTATACTTGTTGGATTGAGGTTATGACTCCAATGCCTTGGGATTGAACGTAGGTGGTTAGAATCTGTTTTGTTTTATCGAGGATAGGATGTCTGTGATTGCTTCCAAAACATTATCGACGTATATGGGCGCGTGGATAGTTGTCCTTTGGATTGTATCACTAAGGTCCTAATTAATAATTGATCATTCATACTGTGTTATCTTGGTTGTTAAGTGTACTCGATTGGTGGGAAATAGAGGTTACTGTGTGTTTCCTGGTCGGTTGACTATACTGATGGTTGAAAGGCCCACGAAATAAGGATAGGACTATTGCGGGACCCTATATGGTTAGCTGGACCATGAGTATAGTGCACTGATTAATACAACATATGGTAGCCTTTGTACCATGGGTTAGCGCCCGAAAAGGAGAGGGGACATCCGGTTGTTCCTGGTGATTTATTCCTGAATTATCGGTCATGAGAAGTTATGAGGGACACTTAACTAACTAGGAAAACATAGGCATTGCATTACACCATTTGTATTACTTGTGTGAGCATAACATTTAGATCATGTGAATGAAATTCATATTATAATCATCTCATAATTGAATCTTGTATAATTAAGTTCTTTTATTGATTTCATCTATTTATCTCGTATGGTTCTGGAACTGGTGATATGACCGAGGTAAGGCGGTTACGTTACTTACAAGGCATTCCATGTTGATGTGATGTTTCATGTTGCAGGTTGAGTTTCCCTGCAGGAGCGGTGTGACTTCTTGTTGTTTATGATTATCAGATTTACTTTACTGTTGTACAAACCTTGGTTTATTTCATTAAAGTTGTAATAAATGGCCTAGCTTAGTGCCTTAGTTTTATTACTTATTTAATTGTTTTATTGTTTATGCTTCCGCTACTCTGTAATGATGAATAAAGTTCAATTTTATTTCATCGTGAATCTTGGTTTTGATATGGTAATCCGCTGTCCAGCAATAGATCCTGAAGGTCTCACCTCGTGATATGTGCCATCTCACCTAGGGATTTGTGTTACGAGGTCAGGGGCGTGACATATACCAAGCTCAAGGATCTTGTTTCAACCCATATAATGCCTTTTTCAGCCTATCTACATGGTTAGGATGATGGGGATCCTCAAATCCTTTGCGTTGTTCCACAAAAATCTCATTTGGTATTCCATTTAGAAAAGCACTTTTAACATCCATTTGGTATAGTTTGAAACCTAACAGACAAGCTACGGACATAAGCAACCTAATGGATTTTAACCTTGTAACAAGAGCAAAGGTCTCATCAAAATCAATGTCTTCTATTTAGGTATACCCTTGAGCCACCAATCTAGCTTTATTCCTTGTACTGTTACCAAGTTCATCGGATTTATTTTTGAAAATCCACTTAGTACCAATTACATTGTAATCATTAGGCCTAGGTACAAGAATCCATACATCATTTCTTACAAATTGTTCCAGCTCTTCTTGCATAGCATTTACCCAAAATTCATCAAGAAGAGATTCCTTAACATTTTTAGGTTCGAATTAAGATGTGTAACAAGCATACCTAACCATGTCTTGGTAGTTTACCTTTGGCTTGCATCTAGTACGGATCCCATCATCTAGATTCCCAATGATCTTCTCAGTGAGATGATTCTTCTGGATTCTGGAAGATGGTCCTTAAGTAATTGGATCTGCAAAATAAAAAATGACAGAATCAAATTCTATAAGTTATGTACCAGAAACTGTTGCAACACCTTCATCTGTTGTAGATTTTGTTACAGTAACAATTTCTTCTATTTCAAGATGAGTTGGAGCTGATTCAGAAGTTTCATGAATAGTGACTTCATCCTGCTTTTTCTGAACTTCTACTTCCTTCATGAGACTTGTTATGGCTTCCTCCTTGGAGTAATCTGCAAAATCTTTATAGTCATCAACAACAACATTAATGGATTCCATAATAGTTTGGGTTCTCATATTGTAAACCTTGTAGGCTCGACTATTTGTGGAATATCCCAAAAAATACTCCCTTATCACTTTTGGCATCAAACTTTCTCAATTGCTCACGGTCATTTAGAATGTAACATGTGCAACCAAAAACATGAAAATAACTAAGATTTGGTTTCTTACCTTTCCAAATTTTATAGGGTACATTGGTTGTACCTGGCCTAAGATAAACCCTATTAATTGTATAACATGCAGTGTTTACAGCCTCAGCCCAAAGTCTCATAAAGAGTATTTTTGAGTTTAGCATAACTCGGGCCATTTCTTGAAGAGTCCTATCTTTCCTCTCAATTACCCCATTCTGTTGGGGTGTTTTAGGAGCTGAAAATTCATGGGCTATTCCATGTTTGTTACAGAAATTAGCAAAGATAGAGTTTTCAAACTCTCTTCCATGGTCACTTCTTATTCGCACCATTTTGCCAATGTTGCAACACTTTTCATTCTGCAGTTTAAGACACAGGTTTTTGAACACCTAAAAAATGTCTGACTTTTCTCTAATAAAGTCAACCCAAGTGAATCTAAACAGATCAACACACACAAACACATACCTATTCCAGAAACACCTTCTACTAGTATGAGACCCATAAGATCCATGTGAAGTACCTCTAGTACCTTTATTGTAGAAATCTGTTGTAACATTTTATGAACAGATTTCTTCTGTTTACTAATCTGACATGATCTGCAAATTCCAGCTTATTTGTTTTTCCAGCTTTGGCACTCCTTGAACAATACCTGTATCTACAATCTTAATTAGATTCTTATAGTTCAAATGTCCAAGTTTTTAATGCCATACTTCAGCTTCATTTAGAGATGTTTTATGGCAAGTGTGTGGTTGTGATAAGATGTAACAGTTGTCAGGAGATCTGGATTCCTTCAGAACACATGCTTCAGTCTTGTCAAAGACTAAACATTTATTATTGGTGAATCTTACAAACAAATCCTGATCACATAGTTGGCTAATGCTTATCAGATTTGCTTTAAGTCCTTCCACGTGAAGTACATTCTTTAGTCTTGGGAAGCCTTCCACATTTAATGTTCCTTTACCAAGGACTTTTCCTTTATCATCATCTCCAAAGGTCACTTGACCTGAAGAGGAACTTCGATATTCTGCAAGAATGTCTCAATTACCTATCATATATCTAGAACATCCACTATCAAAATACCATGAATTAGTAGCACAAGTTCTTAAGGAACTATATGAAACAAAGCATCTAAGATCAAACTTTCTTACCCAAAGTTTACTAGAGATAACTAGTTTTGAGTCAATCTTCATTTCGGGTTCCCTTCTTGTGATGCCTTTCTTAATTGCTTTCAAGTATTTGAAGCATGTAGGTCCAATGTGACCAACATGCTACAAAAATGACGAATAGGAACGAATCTCTTTGGGTTATTCCAAAAGAATGAAGGACCATAATTCTTACCTGATATAAAGGGAGGTTATGATGTTGAAGATGATTTCACAAAAGCCATATTTGAAGGAGAGCTTTCTCTTACTAACCCAATCCCATGATGATCACTTTTAGCCTTTCCAAGAGATAGTAGATGATCAAGCTTTTTAGTACCAAAATTTAGTATCTGAAGATTCTTATGAGTTCTTTCTAACTCGAATATGAGTTCCTGTATTTTCTGTTTCCTTTCAGCAGCAGGGACTTCATATTTTGTTGCATTTTTCTTTAGAATCTCCTTTTCTTTGAGGAGAATGGCCACTTGGTCTTCAAGTGATTTGTTTACTTGACAGACGAAGATCGACTTCCCATACATCTTTTTGTACATTTGCTGAATAGTGTAAGTGTTTGGGACATCATCATCACTGCTGCACTTTGTCTCAGAATCAGAATCTTCACTTTCTTCATAAATTATTCCAGCAGTTGTTGCAACAGTGTGAGCAACAATTTGTTTCAGTTTTCTACATGTAAATGCAATATGATTGCCGATGTGCTCATCATCTCTTTGACTTTCATTAGATTCATCATCACTCTATGCGATGTTCAATGATTTTCCCTTATTTTTAAGGGTATTTGCACATTCCAATTGAATATGCCCAAAACCCTCACACTCACGACATTGAATCCCTTTGCTTTTCTTCTTTACTTAAGTGGGATTAGCATCTGACCTGATCCTTTGAGTGTTATTGAATCTACCAGATCTGGTAGGAAGATCCCTCATGTTTATCTTTTTCAAAAATTTACCAAAATTGTTGGTTAATAAAGCAAGAGATTCATTTAAATCATCAGTTCTCATGGCTTATGTTGCTTGCATGAGTAGGATAGATTAGTTATAGTGTGATTGATTGCTTGTGTGTTACACTGCACGAGTGCCTACACAAACATTTAATGCTTAGTTAACGTGCACCAACTTACACGCATGCGCTTAAGGACCCCGGTGGTCCAAGAGCTTAAACTCTGAGTCCGAGATCACGTAAGTGAGTCTCAGGGACAAGACAGAGTGTGGCGTGATCCCACTTCAAGTGAGGAGAATGGCAGGTAGAGTTGAGGGAGTAACTAACCCAATAACACTCGACCCTGGCCAAGAGTGTGAATAAAGAGAAATTGAATGAGTGGATGGGAGGCGAGAGCCTCTATAGTAGGTCAGCTGAATCATGACTTCCCTACGGGTATGACTTCAGATTACTGGAGCTCCCGAATGGACCGATGGATGAGGGGGATGACTTCAGGCTATTGGAGCTTGTCGGGGCCAAGTGTTTATGTACGCCAGTGTGCGAGTCTGCTTGAACTGATATGTCGGGCATATCAGGTTCATTGGAGGGCTTAACCAGGTGGGACAGATCCTCCGACATACTATAGAGTACGCATTAGGCACCCATATATACTTAGTATTCTTGTATAAGTCACCGTAGTGATGGATTCAAATTGTTTTAGCATGCATTGCATTAGATGTGAAATGATAAGAGAAATGAACAGAATAACCTCATGCATTGCACATATATGTTGTTTGTCTGTGATTTAGAACTCTGTGTAGAACTTATGGAACCCTAAACATATCTCTTACTGGCTAGTTAGCTCATGCCTTCGTGCAACAACATTTCAGGTGATATAGTGCAGCCACTCATTGAGGAGCCAGAGACCGAGGAGGACTCCGCCTTTGCCGCCGAGGATTACTATGATCCACCTCTCTACCCTTAGTCCATTCAGTTGATGTATGTTCCGATTATGTTTTACCTTCTTTTACTCTTTCGATTTTGTAAAGAACTTGAAAAGAAATTATTTTGATGGAGATCAAGCCATTTGTCTTGATCACTTTATATATATACGTATATAAAAGCTTGACTTTCAACCTAGAATGTTTTCGATCCTTTTCCGCTGCTATTTATTATTGTTAACTGTAATCTACCTTAATGTATTAATAATTTGAAGAAATTAATGCTATGTTGACCGCCATTCTCCCATTGTGGAAATGAATGTCACGTCTCTTGTCTCCATTAGACCGAAAAGGTCCGTAGTGGTTTCAGGACATGACAAAGTGGTATCAAAGCCTATTTCTTCGTTTTAAGTCAAGTTTCTTTGAGTTTTTCAAGTTTTCGAGTTATACGAGATTTCAAGAGTTTTCATATGTGTTTGTTTATAGTTTAGTGATCTGAATGTCCTACTCATAAGCATTTTGGAAATGTGTCCTCTTTCAACAAATTACAAGTTGCTGAACATGGATGGACGTAGGGGCAGACGTCCTCGAGAAGAGGACGAGGATAACCGTGAGCGGAGGAGGGGTAGGCATGTCGAGGTGCATCCTATCGTAGAGAATCCGGGTTTGGCTGGGGTTTGTCAAACCCTAGTTGATATTGCCGGCATGATGCATCGGTAACAATAGCAGCTGCACATGCATCAAGAGCAGATGCAAGCCTCTGCTCAAAGAAGAATGTCAGGCTTGGAGAGCTTCAAGAAGCTCGGACCCCAGCCTTTCTATGGTACAATTGACCCTCTTGTGGCTCAACAATGGATAGATTATCTAGAGAGGATCTTTGATGCGACATCGGCGTCTGATGCCGATAAAGGGAAGTTTGTCGTCTTCCTGCTTGAAGGCGAGGCCGGTAGGTGGTGAAAGACCACCTACGCTGCTGCAAAAGGAGGAGCTGCCGTTTCCTCTTGGAGACAATTTACCGAGGTATTCTTCAAGGAATACTTCCCCAAGAGCATGAAGAGGGCGAAGGAGATGGAATTCATGAGGCTCGAGCAGGGCACCATGACTGTGTCAGAGTATGCCTCCAAATTCATAGAGCTCTCCCAATTTGCTCCCTATGCAGTGGGGGATGAAGAGCAGAAGGCGTACCAGTTTGAGTTTGGTCTGAGGCCTGGCCTACGTAGAAGACTGCTAGCCAGAGATTTCACCTCATACCAGTAGGCTGTGGACTGTGCAAGCAGGATTGAGGATGACATGTTGTCATTTAGGGGTGAGAAGGACCGGAGGAATGGTAGGCCGAATGTCAAGCCTGGCCCCCTGAGACATGACCTCTTTGACATACAGAGGCCTAGACCGCAGGGGTCCTCAGCACCTCAAGCCATCAAGGGCACACCTACTTTAGGCAAGTGCCACAACTGTGGCAGGAGGTGCCACTTTTCTAGGGACTGTTGGCAGTCCAGAGGTCAAGCACAAGGCAGTTTCCAGGGTCAGTCTTCTCAGCCCTCCCAGCAGATGCTAGTGCCTAGAGCTCATTACGTGCAAAATTCAGCTCCTCTGCAACAAGCCAAGCCTGTAGCTCAACCTCAAAAAGGCAAAGTCTTTTCCATCGAGCCGCAGCAGAACGAGGCTTTGGGAGGTACTATTTACCTTTCCAACATGTCTACATCTATCTTGTTTGACACTGGTGCTTCACACTCTTGAACCCATTTGGCAAGATTTATGTTTGGTAGATAGGCTTACTTCACATGGAACCCCTTATGTCTTTTATTCATCATGCAGCTCCTAAGTGCAATTCTATATACTGTGCACCTATCCTAGATCACCACGACGATCAGTCAAACAAATCTACTATGATGATCTATTCTTGTCCCAGCCAACATAGTGAAATGCTGACAAGACTTGAATAGAGGATAGTTAACCTAATGAAAGGTTAACCAGGTTAACATACTGAAATGTTAACAGATGCAAGTACAGAAAGTAAATATGGTGATGATCCCGGCTAATAGGGCGGTCACCGAAGTTAACTGGCCCTCTCCCGTATCATCTCCCCAGGCTCGGGCGACGTCACCGAAGTCAACTGTCCCACTCCCTAGGGCTCATGGACACGCGATCGAGAAATGTCACTCAGGATGATATCCAACGAATTGAACTGTCATCCCCCTCACGGGTCAGAGAGTGAACACTCTATTCCATGCACCGGGTCATGGTTTTACGGGCTTTCAACCAAGAGGAACTCAAGCGCCTCTGCCTATTTTTGATCGTAGGGCATGTTTAACATCCCAAGACGGCACCGCAGTAGCCTGTGTCTACGCCATGACCAAACAGACTCATCTGCTCCCAGCAGACTGATCTGTTCCACAATCTCATGCAAGCACATGCATTCCATACCACTCTTTTCTCATGCACACATGCATTCTATGTCACACAGGTTAAGCACAGTCTATTGGGATCGCGAGCCCCTCAACTCCATCTCAACAGTCTCTTTCTCATTATGATTCCCAAATCATAATACACTCATGAATACATCTGAGTCCTCCAACCACGGACTCCCAGACCGGGTTCATACCCATAGACCATCCCATGGTCGAGGGCGGATGCAATGCATATGCATGCGTGCACATTAACTACACAATCATTTAAATGTGTATAAAGCTAACTATTCTATCATTCACATACCAATTACATACCATTCAGTTCACACACGTCATACCATATATTATTCATGTTATCATCCATCACCCAATACATTCCTATACCACACTCACACACACGTGCCACAAAATACAAATGGTGCTATGCACCTCATCACAGCATATCACAACCATCATGCCTCTCTAGGCAGCACATGAGCATCCATGCTCACTCGGCATCCACACACCCACATATCATCACACCATGCCTCCCAAGGCATCACAAGAGCATCCCAACTCTCAGGGTGTCCTTACACCCTCCGGGCCTCATTGCCCCCACAGCGGTCTCGGGAACACACACCAATGCATATATGTAAACAAACTAAAGCTTATTATAAACAACAATCTAACCTATACCATTTCAGCCACATTCATCACCATCACCCTTTATACACTCAACATATAAGTCACATAAAACATACAACTCAATCACCAGTCTAAAACAGGTCTGGAACTGGATTTCGGCGAGCCGAACAGGTACTTTGGCGCACCGAGAACTTGCGCCGAAGAAACCCAACATTGTCTGGTTTATTCTGAGTTTCGGCTCACTTTTCGGTGAGCCGAGATTTGCGCCGAACGTCGTGCGCAGGCGAAATCCGGAGATCCACGAAGGGGTTTCTAGGTCAATGGGTTCCTAATCACCTCTAGGTTAACATATATTAACTTGGGAACTCATAGACTACCAAAAACATACTTAGATTCGATTTAGGGCAACCCTAGAGGGAATGGGGAAATCCCTAATCTATTCACCTATCTACATTCGTGAGGAATCCACCTACCTCGGCAACGGGGTTGTCCTAGCCGCTCCAAGCACGCGAGATCCACACCTTGAGCCCTCTAGATCCATGCTCCAAGCTCCCTCAAGCTCTATTCCTCTTTCTCTCTTTCTTTCTTTCTCTTTTTCTTTCTTTCTTTCTCAGCCCAAACCCTAAACCTAAATCTCTTTCCTATTTATACTCTCTTAATCCACTTCTAATCCTGACCATCCATCTTGTAATCTTCAGATCTCAACCCTCCAAGCCTGCTTAACTGAATCTGACCTTACAAATATTTAATCCAGCCTCTAAGCTAACCTCAATTAACCTCAAATCTCTATTTACTAAACCTCCAAGCTCTCACCCAAATCCTCATCACCTATAATCCATCTCAACTACCCGATCTAACTTAGCCGATCGACTGCTAGATCTAACCCTAGCCAACTCATCCTAACCGATCCAACCCTAACCCGATCTAGGTTACCCAGATCTAAACAACCATCTAGGAGATAACCTAGGAATACGCACTAGGATCGCACCACGATTTGACGGCTAAGGGACACATCGAACGGTCGGATCTACTCCGATCGCCGATCGGACGGAGGAATATGATAAACACAAGATATAATATATAATTATGCTCTTATAACATCATGCACTCACTTAGCATATATATATATCTATATATATAGATCACATGCATATATAGCATTATAGTCAACATGCATAAGCATACCCACAAGTATATTTAATTAATGCATATACACTACTATCCATAAATATACAATCATCAACCATGATCATACACACACTAATAGATGTATACACACACACACACACACACACACATATATATATATATATATATCAGGCATATACATAGCATACAATAAGAATATCACTTATTACTAATCATGCTCTAAATACATATATAAACATATACACATATATAGAGCATATATTACTCAAATACAAATATGCTTACACACATATAATATTAATCAGATACAACAAACATATTATTATTATTATTAATTGCACTCAAGCATACAATAACCATATCAGTCCTATGGCTCAAGCTAGACTGATTAGCCTAAGAGTCTAAGGACACTACTAGATTCTATAAGAACCTAATTAAGTGTTCCACACTTAATCACTAAATGAAGTTAAGCTATAACTTTCCCTAATCAGGATTAACACCTAAGGATTAGGCTCCTAATGACACGGGACCATACACGCCTTGAGTCTTGGGTTAGCTACTTCCTCAACTCTACCTGCCTGTTATATTCTTTAACGTGGGGTTCACGTTAATATTCTGTCCTTTGAGACCCTCCCACGTGGTCTCGGACTAGGGATTTAAGCTTCAGGACCACCAGGGTCCCTAGGCGTATGCGTGTAGTTTTGTACACATTAGCTAAGCAATCAAGTTTGGTGTAGGCATTCGTGAAGTGTAACAAACAATCAATCAATCCTATGCACTAACTACCCTAACCTATTCATGCACACAACATAACTTCCGAAGTCATAATCCCCACATTCAGTCCCATACGGATTTGCTTCTGTGAGCACAAATTCTCGGTGGTCCTTTGATGTGTGTTATAAACCTCGTAGTTTATAAGTAACCACATGCAATTCAATTTAACAGTTATATAATCAATTAACTAAAGAATGGGGTGGTTCGGCGGAAGTTCGGCGTACCGAGTTCCGCTTCGGCTCAAGGTTCAGCGCACCGAAACTCTCGCCGAAGTTGATTTCGGTTCAAGTTTCGGTACCCTTCGGTCAAATAAACAGGGGGCAGTTTTGGTCTGAGATTCGACGCGCGATTCGGCGCACCGAAAAGCTCACCGAAGTGGGGTACGAGCCCAGATTTTGGGGTTTTCGGGGTTTCACTCTTATTCTACCAATATCACTCATCATAAACACATCAACACTACCAGAACTAGAATATACACATGCTTCAACATATCACATAAACAAAACACTTCCTACAACACCATTAATCTAAACACAGATTTACCCACAATTCATTCCATCACAACACATCAAAGCATATACATCCAGCACATTTATTTCTAGAAATTATTGCACAAGTAAATCCACTTCTATAACATTTGAATCATCTCAAAGCAACCCTTTTCTCACCCTCAACCCATACAAATCCATATTTTCTTACAAAACAAACCTAGAATCCCTAGGAAAACCCAATGAAAAACCAACATCCTACTTGCCTTTCTTCCTACGCGAGTACAACGGCGACGGAGGATGACGGCGACGGCGGCGCAACTCCGGCAACGACCCTTCTTTTCCCTCTTCGTTCTCTTCCTTTTTTCTTTCCCTTCCCTCTTTCTTTCCTTCTTTCCTTCTCTTTTCTCAGCAAAATAACTAAACAAGTAGCTTGCTGGGCAAGCTACTTAAAGAGAATTCATTCTCTTTCTCACATGGGCCGTGTGGCGCTCTGTGCAGCCTCAGTCCATTTTTCTTCATTTAATTTCCTAGATTTAATCCCCGCTTCACTGAAATACTACAATCTCACTTTGATTTTTATTTAAAGAAAATAACTATTCTACGACACCCTAAAATTCGTAGAAATGAATAGATCGAAACCCATGCATCGCATGGTCGGATCTGCTCGGATTGACGATCGGGCTAGCTGATCGACTCGAATAATTATTTAAACATAATATTTTTCAAAATTAATATTTATTAGAAAATATTTAGAAATTTTAAAATAATCAAAAGTAGATCCTTAATTACACGTTTGAGCGGCTCGGACCGTCATAACCTTTCAGGATATTACAATCTTCCCCCCTCAAAAGGATTTCACCCTCGAAATCAACTTGACTTACCCAGAGGACTATTGGGATCAGGTTCGTACACTCTCTCAGAGATCGCAAGCCAACCTCTAGCTCTTGAAGTCTAAGAATACGACAAGAGGCTTAACTCACAGCTGGTATATCAGAATCGCTATCGACTTGGTGTGAACCAACGTGTCGTCGACAATGATTACTAGGAACTTGCATACAGAGGGTATGAGGACTTTCTGTATCATGTTCTTAAATACTGCTGGAGTCTCATTTCGTTCTTGAGGTATCCCTACGAATTTATGATGTCCATGCACGACATAAATGCCGCCTTTGGAATATCCTTCCTTGGATTCGCAATCTATGACACCTCTATTCGCGACTTAGCTAACGAATCGCACACAACACTCCCTGCATCTGACTGATGGGGTCATACATGCATGGGAAAGGTTTCCTATCCTTATTGGTGACATGATTTATCCTCCTACAATCTATACCGAGCTTGAGCAACTCGTCTTTCGTTCACAATTAGAACAAGTGCTTCTCAAGGCAATGAGTTTGGCAACTCGACTGGCTGAACGTCAGGTGCTATACAGTTAGATATGGTTGCCCGTTTCGGACATAACCATCCTCCTAAAGTTTAGTACGGATGGGGTTTTATCCTACGGCAGGCTGGTCTATCCTTGATACACATATGCGAGGTGTATCTGCTTCGTCTCCATAGTTCCTCCTACTTACTATGCCCATTCAGTAGCACCTCAAGCTCGATGTTATTTTAAAGGTGATACATCAGACGGTGGATACACAGCAGTTGGTGACACTCGAGGAATATCAAGAACGTGAACATGACAGTTAGGTCACTACTGTCCATTAAGGACAATGAGAAGAACATAGTGTTCTATTGCTGAGTGGAAATACAAACCCTTTAGGGATTCACAATGGTTCCTGGTCGTGCCTGTCGTAAGCACCCAAAAATAAATCCTTACTCACTTGGATTTATGGAATTTTGTAGTAGTGAGAGTAAGGGTCGATCCCACAGGGAAGTGTCTATTTATTTTTATGTCACTTAAAACTAA
>JAUPMG010058397.1:0-13615 GCA_031762675.1 Pachysandra terminalis | reverse complement strand
AAACTAATAACAAATCTAAATAAAGAAGTTTCCTAATAGAAATAGAGCTCCTAACAGAAATAGAACTCCTACTTGTATTCTTATTCTAACTGCCTGTAACCAAACCCCACGTGATTAGAGTCATGTATACCAAACCCAGTAATCACATAACATCCCTCCCCCCTTAACACTCAAACCTTGTCCTCAAGGTTAAGAAATTGGATCGTCACGACTCACCTTATCCTCAAGTGCATTATTTGTTTTCTTTTTCATCATAATAACCATCTTCTTCAGGCCAATAGCCTTCCATGAGAAATAATTTTCGCACTTTGCATTTATGCCCGGGCATGAACTTCTCGTCACAGTTATTATATCAAAGGCTTTTGTCACGCCTCTCCTTCATTTCCACAGATTTAAGCCTCTTCATTGTGGGTGGACTGGGTTTGTTATTCCCCATAATTTAAGTAGAAGAGGGCTGGTCAAAGCCTTGACAAGGTGGCCTTCTTCGTGACATGACCTTTTCTTGCATTCGGGCGACACCAATAGCGTCGGTAGGAGTCGTGGAACGAAGCATCTGTACACTTAACCGTATTTCTTCCCTTAACCCCCCAATGAAACAACTAACATGAAAGGTCCCTTTAGGCTACAGTTAACCAACTCTTCAAACTGCATTTGGTATTGTTTGATTGAATGTGTTTGAAGAAGTTTAGAAAGTAACGCAGTAGGATCTTTATATTGGATGGACCAAATCTGGCCATCAAAGCTATAGAGAACTCATCCCAGTTCGATATAGCTCCAGACCGATCCATCCATCGAAAACATTGAAGAGCTTTACCCTCCATATGAAAGGATGCGATGAGAAGCATTTGAGGAAAAGGGTTTGCTGGTGTACATAAAATTGCTCCGCCCAGTACAACCAACCTGAAAGGTCCATACCATCAAATCGTGGGAAATCTAGCCTTGTGGTACGAGCGTGGAAGCTGCTCTTTGAGTCTGCAACTGCTGATTGAAATGCTCGACGGACAGATCAATCCCATCATCTTGTCAATTTTCGCATTTCACATTGCTTCCACCATTCCAGAATCAACCACTCTGATACCAATGTTACGTAATCTATTCTTTTGCTTAGCGATGGTGGTATGTAGTGTTGGTTCTTCGAGGCGGCCTCCTTAACAGAAATAAAAGAGATAATTCTATTCAATGGCCTTCCCATTGGAAGAGATTACATATATATATAACCCAAAACAGAACCATAACTTACTAATCCTAGTCGTAAAAGACTTCCAAACTAATACCAATTATAAATAAAGAAGTTTCTTAATAGAAATAGAACTCCTAACAGCAACAGAACTCCTAGTTGTATTCTTATTCTAATTGCCTGTAACCAAACCCCACGTGATCAGAGTCATGTATACCCAACCCAGTAATCACATAATACATATTTTCTCACAATCATCACAGAATTGAAATGTAGCAAGCACTAGCCATATCAAAAAGAAAAAAAAAAATCTAAACCTTACAACTTTTTCTACAATGCAAATCTGCTCGAGCAAATTATCAAAAGATCAAATAAGAATAAACCTTAAAAAAAATATACATTAAGAATGGAGGACATACCTGTGAGATGTGTCGAGTCTTTTGGGGCTTGGCTTGAGAACAAAAATCGAAGAGTAAGTTGTGAGATGTGTCGAATCCTATGGGGATTGGCTTGAGAACAAAATTGAAGAGTAAAAACCAGAGAAGGTCTTAGCAATGGGGGCTTTAGGGTTTCGGCTAGAGATAAGAGAGATTCAATAGAAACATAGGGTTTAGGTTGAAGGAGAAGAAGTTAGCTTGAGAGAAGGAAAGAAACGAAATGAGAAAAAAGGAGCACGATTTCTGCCCGAGTTAGTCTGGTTTAAAAAAAAATAGTTATTATACAGTGCCAACATTTACTTGTCTAGATTTCTTGTCTCCATTAACGAAGAACTTTATTTATAGCCATAGATTAATTTTTGTATAAGATCTCAACCGTCGATAAATGATATGTATTATGCCGAACTCGGTATTTATAGAATTATAGTCATGGATTATTTTTTTGTATAAAATCTCAACCGTTCAACACTGATATATACTTAGGGTAGTACTGCCAACGAGCCTAGCTAGGTCGGCTCAAGCTCGCGCTTGGACCTTTAGCTCTATAATTAGGCTCGCGAGCCGAATCTGAGCCCCAAAAAAAGCTTATAATTTTAACTTACTTGAACCGAGCGTGATGAGTTCAATTCGGTTGCTTTATAATTAGGCTCGC
Organism: Pachysandra terminalis; assembly: GCA_031762675.1. Lineage (NCBI taxonomy): Eukaryota > Viridiplantae > Streptophyta > Magnoliopsida > Buxales > Buxaceae > Pachysandra > Pachysandra terminalis. Next base: position 11,349 of record JAUPMG010058397.1, on the reverse strand, counting down.
GAGCCGAATCTGAGCCCCCAAAAAAGCTCATAATCTTAACTAGCATGAGCCGAGCGTGATGAATTCAATTCGGTTGCTCTATAATTATTAGTCTAGCGAGCCGAATCTGAGCCCCAAAAAAAGCTCATAATCTTAACTAGCTTGAACCGAGCGTGATGAGTTCAATTCGGTTAAAGCTTGACTCAATTGTATATAAGATTATTCATTCATATTCTTATATCTTATATTATATATTAATATTAAACACATGTGTTAATATATTATATTATATATAATAATACTTATCATTTATAATATTAATGCATTTGTATTGATCTAAGCTTTTTTACTAGTCAAGGTTTTATAAGTCGAATTTTTGAGAGTTGAGCTTTTATGAGCCTAAGCCAAGCTGAGCAAAACTCGATTCAACTCGAAGCCTAAAATTTTTTAACAAGCCTGAACCAAGCCTAAATCTTGTTAGAGATTTATGAGTCTGTACCGAGTTGAGCAAAGCTTGACTCGTTTACAGCCCTAATATGCATAGTGGAAAACTTCATCTACAACCATAATTACTTTTTCCTTTTTCTCTTTTTCTTTTTTATATAAAAAATTTCAATTATAGTAGAGTTATCCTTGCTTTAATCGAACTATTTTTGTTTTCTATTTTTCAAAACCACAAATGAACTATAACATCAAAAAACAATCAAATCAAACCGATTCTTTTAGGTTTAGTTCAATTAATTTTGATTTAAACCGAACGAATTGACACTTCTAATCCTAGCAAGGCATCGTTCCACAATCTTACCTACTGTGCTACACGATCCTCATGGAACATGTGGATCCAAATAATCACCATAATATCCCATGTCAAACTTGAATGGACTTTAACTCATGGGTGGAGTCAGGGTTTCATTGTAGGGGGGCAAGATTTGACGAAAATTCAATTTTTGATTTGATAAAATTAATGCTATTTTATGACAATAAGAAGATAAAATTAATACTAGGTTCTATATATATATAATTTACTTTGGTTTTTCAGTTATATTTGGTTTAATCGAAGCTTTAACTGTAAACCGAATCAAATTAATTGTGGTTTTTGTTTTCTAAACCATAACCAAATCAAAATGAAAAAAAAAATGGCTTTTTCGAATTTGGTTTGTTTGATATTTGGTATATATTGAAGCAATTGACAGCCCAAGTGAGTGAGGGAAAAAACAATTATAGAGAAGGTAACAAAAAAAACTCTAAGAGGGATAAAAATAAAATTTGACAATGGACAATTTGTAACATGTCACAAAAAAAATTGCCTAACTTTAAATTTTAAAAAAAATTGAAGGGAGCAGTTACCCTTTATGTGACTCCGCCCATGGTGATGCTAAGGTTTACCTCGTTTGGATTTACCTATCATGTATGCTAAGCCAGACAATCCACCTTTTGTTTTTTATTCGAGTAGTAAGTTCACACTTAGGTAAGCTCATATATATATATATATATTAAAGTAAAAAAAAGTTGCTAACTAATGTAAATGACTGTGCCATGCAGGAATGTCCGGCATGGCATGGTAGTAGGGGTGGCAACAGGTCGAGCTAGGCCGGGCTCGGGTTAGGCCATACTCTAAATATAAGAGTATTTTTATTGACTCGGGTCCGGTCCGAGCTTCGAGCTTAACAATGTTTGCTCAAACCCGCCCATTATATCATTTGCCAAGCCAGAACCTGCTCATGTTTTACCAAATGGGACAAAAATATTACTCTTTTATTGCTATTAAGATTCAAAGCTAGGTCTTTACGAGCATAATGTTAAATTCTCACCACTAAACCACAGCCAAAGAATAGTGATGAGCTTAAGTGAAATTTATATATTATTCGGTAATCTTGTTATCAATTTTCGCATCCTCGACCCTGGTCAGGCCCGGTTAATCTACTATAAATCTGAGTCCGCCCCAAAAAATAATAGTCGGACCTTAATTTTTAGTGCGACCCGACCTTACGGGCTACTAGCCTTTGCCCAAGCCCACCCAAATATCGGGCCTGGATAATCGGGCCGGGCAGGTCACCCGGCTCATTGCTACCCTACATGGTAGCCTGCCGTGCCGTGCCATTCCCCGGGCCATCCTGGCCATGTACATCCGTAGAAGTCCGTGCACAGGTAATTGCCTGCCTGTATGGGAAGGAAAAGGTCAAGTGCAAACTCCCGCGACTTTTCTCAACCTGTCTCAGCTCCTTCCGTTTCCTCGTCTTTCTCTCTGTCACAAGCTCTGTAAAAAGGGAGATCGTCAGATCTCCCAAAAACAGAGGAGAAAAAATGGCGTTGAATCTTTGCTTTCTTACGCTTATCTTCTTCGTTTTAACGGGCTTGGCCTCTTCAGATTTCATTTCAGGTCTGTAATTCGAAAAACTAATGAAAGAGAGAGAGAGAGAGAGAGGTAGTCTTTGGCTTCTTTTCCTGATTCTGGCATTTTAATGGATGTTTTGCAGATGATGCCCTTGAATCTCGGGGATCTACCGGCCGGACCCTTCTTCAGGCGAAGAAAGGTATATTTGATATTTTTTATCGTTTTTTTTTTTGGCATTTTATGTGCACATATCTGTCTATTAAATTGATAAAATCAAATTATTTGATCTAATTTATAATTTCTTTCATTATATGTTTTATTTTCAATTATAGGGAACTTTTCTTTCTTTGATCTGTGAGGTTAGAGTCTAAAACTGATGGAATTCCCTTTTGGTTAATATGAATTCGTTTTCTTGGATTTCCTTTTTGTTTTCAGATTTTCTTTGATTGTAATTGAATTATGTGGGTTAATTCATTTGGAAGTATATTAATTGTTGAATGCAGAAAACCAGACGTTTTAATTTCCATATGATAGAGCTTTTGATGCTTTTATCTCAATCTTTGCAGTTATTCTAGAAGAGATGATAGCTAAGGAAAGATAATAGCAAAGATTGATTTCATTTTCAAATGGAAAACACAATAAGATTGAACGACTCAAAAACTTACTTGGGACTTTAAATGGAAAACTCATTCGCGTCTTTTTGTGCGTTATGTATTCTAGTTTATGATATCTTTTCTGTTTCTTATATTGGATTAGTTCCTATTAGGCTCTTTCCCCCCTTTTGATCTATAACTGTAGCTGATTTGTAAAGTGATAGGAAAAATATGAAATCAGGGTTGGTAATGACCTTTTGTACTTGGAGCAGATCTGTTAGTGATGCGTGAAAATGATTCATTAGACATTTGAACACTGGAAAAAAATATCTTGTATGCCAAGGCAATTTACATATTTTATTACTGATCGTGAAAATTTAATTTGTAGAGATGAAAGTCTGAATTTATGTAAGTAGAAGATAAAAGGGCGAGGGAAGCTGAAAAGGAAAGGGACAGAGTTGGCGAGGAAAGATTTTAAAACACGTGATTTTGCCAAAGATAATCGGAAATGTTTTTATGCCCGGGTGGAGTAATACCCCACCCAATTATTCTCTGCCACGTACACTAGTGGCAGAAAACATTCCGGTTAAGGTAGAAACCAGTATTGGGTTAATATGTCTTCTAGGGTTTTAGATTGCTTGCGTAGCAGAAAATAATTGGGTTGGGTACTACCCCACCCGGGCTTAGAAATTTTTTCCAAGATAGTCATTCAGGAGACCAGAACGGTGGATGAATGTTTGTGGTGTTGAAGCCTATTGGTTGGAAAAGGAATGTTGTTTTTGAACTTTTTGGCCCATTAAAAGAAAACAAACAAATCTTAGTAATGGAAATACATCAAAATCTATATAAAAGGAACTTAAAGGCTATTGAAAGCGTAAATAAATGTTCTTGCCTAGAGGTTGTGTCATGTCCTGTCTGTCAGTTTAAGGTCCACAGCTTTCAAGATTGAATCCTCATTTGATTCAGACTATTGATGCGAACTGAGGACGGATCATTTGGACTGGAAAATGAACTGCTGTTCCCAATCTACTATGGAGACGCCGATCATAAGCACTAAAATGTTTGTAATATCTTCAATTGTGCACTGGAAGACCATGATAGTAACTATTTCTGTACAGAACCCTTAAAATGGAAAATCTCTTGAGGAGTGCATAAAATCAGTTCAGAAATTGGTTAAGTACTTGAGACCATAGATTAGAGCTTATAACTTGATCAGCTTCTAACCTTCTTAGGCTGTTGGTCTGGTTTAAGCATACTGATCAGGAGGAACAAGAGAAGTTCCTTTTTTTTAACCATTTTCTCTCCATCTTTTCTTTTAACAATTGAAGTTTTTTTATATGTAACCAGATAGTTTGTATTAGACAACCAGTATATAAGTAAGTGTATTTATATCTAAATACAGAAAAATTATTCAATTATATTACTAGAAAATATGCTATATGTATCATCGGCTCATGCATGCCGAGTATCGTAGACATATATTAAGACCAGTTACCATTTGTAACTGACATGGATATAAAAATTTTTAAGGTTGGTTATTGTTTTTCTTTAAAAGTAGTGCATTATGTTTTATCTCGCATTATCTGCAGGTTGTTCTGTAAACTTTGAGTTTCTGAACTACACGATCATCACGAGTCAATGCAAAGGACCTCTGTACCCTCCGAAGCTCTGTTGTGCAGCCTTCAAGGAATTCGCTTGCCCTTACTCAGAAGAGTTGAACGACCTATCCAACGACTGTGCACCTACCATGTTCAGCTACATAAATCTCTATGGTAAATACCCACCTGGCCTTTTTGCCAGCGAGTGCCGTGAAGGAAAGCAAGGTCTCGCATGCCCTGCACAATCACCATCCGAATCGGCAAAAGCAAGTGGGGGCCAGATTTTGTGGACACTTGCACCAATCCTAACGCTCATGGCAGGTTTGCTACCAGTACTCCAACTGCTCTGAAAACCCAACCCATGTCATCTTCGTCGAATTGTACTTTATTTTGTATTTTGTTTATCCTTCGGCAATGACAGACTTTTTGAAGGTCAGATTTCTCGGCCATGTTATATTTTTCTGTATCGAAACACTACGAACTCGAGCCCATATTCGTTAACCAAGACTCCTAATAAGTTTATCTATTGATCTTTCTATTATCTTAGTAGTTCTTATATGTTGAAACTCACTCTGGATGAACCATTGGTGCTTAACCACAGTGACATCTCTAGAACAGTTTATTGATATTCCCTTGGAGTACAGGCAACCAGATGACTAAGGCTGCGTTTGCCCTGGCTTATGTAAGTGCTTATTTGAGCTTATAGCTTATTAAAGCATTTTTTAAATTAGAAGTGTGTTTGGTAACATCTAATGGCTACGTGCTTACCCATAAACAGTAGAGGAAGGCTACCCATAAGGAGAAGCGGTTGAAAACAGCTTCTTTTATCACTTATGGAAAGCTATTTCTAGATTTTAGTAATATTTTCATAATACCTATTTTACTCCTAAACTTTCATAAGCACTTAAATATATGTTATTTCTACTTTAATAATATTTTCATAATACCTATTTTATCCCTAAACTTTAATAAGCACTTAAATAAATGTATTTACCAAACACTATTTTCTTCAAATAAACAGTGCATTGCATTACCAAAAAAAAAAAAAAGTAAACAGTTTATTGATGCCGTGGACAAGTGCTCTTATTGAGTCACTTATCCAATGAGTGCTTATCCAAAAGCACAGACCGGACCAAACACAGCCTAAGAACATAAGACTGGGTCTGCCATTATAATTGTCTAATTGGGAGCTATAATCTCCAGACCAGGATTTCATAATTTCTTTATCTGTGATTTATAGTCTGCAAGCTCTTCTGATCACTTTGCTGTGCATTCCAGACGATTTGAACATGCAACCAAAAGATTTTGGCAAACAAACTCTACACTGACCCAAAATCATCCCAAATCTATACACACTCGGCCACTCCGACTCTCGGGGCAAGATAGGTTGGATTTTGGGTACAAATCATCTGCATGAAAGTTATAACATCAGTTACAGTGTGTATGCACGTGCGCCATTCATCCACATGCGTGTGTAAATGAGCGTCACGCATCTAGCTGCCATAACGTGTTTTAGATATGCTTCTCCAGACCGGTCTGATCTAGTCTGTATTGGCCGATCCATACCATCACAAACCCCGACACATACTTTTATATCGTGGGGTTATGGACCTGACCGCTACAACCGATCAACTTTTTTATTTTTTAATTTATAAATTGAACAGTCTTGCCTGGTTTCGATCTGGACTGATCCGATACTAATTGGTCCCAAGTCCTAACCAATCTCACCGGTTTGGTAATTGGTCCAATCGAATCTATTTTTTAAATTTGAAAATTTCTTTATTTTTGTATCTCATCGACCGTGACGGTACCCGGTCTCGGTATATTAAACCATGGTTCTAAGACGTTTGGATGAATGGTCCGCACATCCACGAGAAGGCGTTCAAAAACATCATACCCTATAAATATATTTTATCTTCGTATAATATATTTGGATTGAATTTTTTATAAAATAACACAACATAAAACCTTGGTTTTATGTCTCTGGATCATGGATCGGACCAGTCTCGGCTGATCCCGATCCAGATCGACGATACCGGCCGATCCAGATCCAATACAAAAATTAGATCGCCCTTTAAAAAAAAGTTGGATCAGCCAGATCGGCTGTATCGATCTTCGGACCGACAATATCAGTTTCCACAATAGCGGTACTGATGATGAGACAATTTGAAAATTGATTTAATTCAACCATAATATGACACGTGGCAAAGTCAATCGTGTAATTATACATGCAAAGACTATAAATCAGAATTTTGAATATGGTTAGAAAGTATATTTCGAAGAAAGCCTATTCAGGGAGAATCATCTCGAAATTAGCAGTATATTTTAAAATCCTACTTAAGATAGATATTCTCAAAAATATTTATTTAGGTTAACCACCTCGAGAGGGTCAATTCGTCATATTTAGGTTAACCACCTCAAGAGGGTCAATTCATCATCATAATGTCCTATATGGGAAATTATCAGTATAATGCTATTTCGAAGCTATACCTCGAAATAGTAATCACTATGTATTTCGAGAAGATATCTCGAAATAACCAAGTCATTATCTCAAAATCATTGATATTCTGAATTATTTATGCCTTTCGGGATAATCATACGACTTTAAATTACTCCTCGAAATAGTCATTCTAAATGACTATTTCAGAATCATTTCTTTAAGATAATTAGTATTTTGAATTATCTTTTAAAAACATTGCATTCTTATTTCGAAGTCATCCTTCAAAATAATCACTCGAAATAGACACTATGACACTTTGAAGTTATAATATCATGAGTTGTATTATGACACTTTGAAGAACAAGACTTTCGAAGAGCAAGACTTTTGAAGAGCTTGTAGTATTAAAGGACTTGAATCAATACAGAACAGTAATATATCACCATTTTTATAACGTCATGTTCATTAACTTAACCGAACGTCATGAAAGCATTTATTGAAACGTTACATATTGAATTAAATGTTTTCGATATTGAATATTTAAATAAAATGTATGTTCAGTTAAACGTCTTCAATCTGATCATGAAACGTTGCAAACGGTTAGAGAGTGAATCTGAAGCTATAAAAGGAGGTTGAGACATCAGAAAGGGGGGAAGGATCTTTGAACATTAAACATTCTCAGAGAATTTGTAAAACATTTGTCTCAGGAATCCTCTTTTATGAAATTAAGTTCTGTGTTATCTTTCTGAATATTCATGATTGATCTTACCTATTTCTTCTTTGTTTAATCTTCAGCAAAAGGAAACCTTTCGTTAGAACGGTCTTTCTTTGATTTATGCCAACGAAAGCAAGTATTCGAATCCTTTGATTGGTCAAACCTCCATAGTAAATTGACATTTAGTCATTTACCGGTTTGTGCATCATCATTTTTGGCAACTCCACTGGGGAACTTGATTTATTTCCTATCTTTTTAGCATCAAAGATCAATTTCAGACTATTGAAATGGCCCCAGAACTTCCTGTTAACAACACTACTAGAGCACAAGATTTCCCTGTAGATCCCGTGAATGATATTCTTGCAGTTGATCCTGCTATCATTCCACCAGCATCTGTGCCTTCATCTTCGAATGCACCACTACCCAATGATAATGCCATAGTCATTTCTTTCCTGGAGAATATGGTTATGATGCATTAGCAATTGATGGTTGTCTTGGTTAGACAGACTGTAACTACAACACAAACAACATCTCAAGCAGGTTGCACACCATCTTTGCCACAACCTGCTACAACCACCAGTATTTCGAGAGAGGAATCTATCAGGCCTACTTTCGAAAATTCTTCTAGTAGTTTACCTTCACAGGTAATTATACCGCCAACAGTTGCTCCACCAACTATTCTATCAACATTATCATCTTCTACTCCTCCTTTTGCCACCCTTGAGGAAGTAGAATCACTTTTGAAGAAATCAAAAACTCGAAATCCTGAATGGGTCAATAGTGACTACTGCCCACCATATCCTATTTAATTCTTGAGCAAACCCTATCCAAAGGACTATGTGAGTCCTAAATTCCCCAAGTTCACTGGTCAGAAGGGGAAATGTGAAGGAACACATAAGCCGTTTTATTGAAGCTTTGGGGGCTCATGCTTCGAACAATGATATTCGATTGAGGGAATTCTCAAAATCCCTTACTGGCAAGGCTTACACCTGGTACAATGACCTCAAACCAGGATCTGTGAATACTTGGGAAGATATGACTGCTCTCTTCCACAAGAAGTTTTACATCACTGAATAAGTGTACACCGTCATTGACTTAAGCAGGGAACATCAAGGTCATTCTGAGGGCCTTGTTGAATATGTTAAGCGATTTCGAGATTTGGTGATGTCTTGCACCGAAACAGTGGCTGAACACCAATCTGTTGAATACTGTATTATTGGGATCCTCCCTGAATACATAATTCATTTGAAAAATTTGGGAATCTCAAGTTTTACTAAATTATATGATGCCGATCGAAAACTCAGTGTATCGATGCCTAGTATTTTGAGAAAAAATAAAAGAAGGAATGATGAGACTAATATGGATGAAGATAATCCTTCGAAGAAGTCAAAAAAGAATGAGAACAAGAACTCTCGAGATCCTCCACCTGAGCTAGACTGTACACCGGCTCAATTCGATATTTTGTTTGACAATTGGGTAAAAGATGATCATGTCAAACTTCCTATCCCAAAGAAGGTGCCATCGGTGAAGGATCGGAGTAATCCGAAATTCTGCAAGTATCATCAATACATAGGTCATAGCACTTATGATTGTTATTCTATAAGGAGATTGTATTATCTTCAAGTAAAGCTTGGAGAAATTGAACTGCAGCCCGAAACAAGTTCTCATTGATCCTTTACCAAATCATAAGGGTAAGGGGCTGCTGTGAATGTCATTGTCTCTGAGGTGACTAGGGACGTTATTTATCCTCCAAGGATATTTGCTGAAATATCAAAGGCTCGAAGAGATCATGAAATCTTTTCGAAGTCTGAACAAAAGCTATTCAAGTGTCTATCTCAAAAGGTATGATAATTTTCAAATCAATATTTTTGCAACTTACTCTTATATATATGAGATGCTTGATTATGAAATTGGGGGCTTACACCCTATATGCAATTATGTATTCAAAGGAGAATATGCCTTTGAAACTAAGTATTTCTTTAAAAACCCATGTATGTTGAGAGTACACCTTCGAAGCAATATATTCGAACGCTCACAAAAAAAGGAGAATCAACTCGAAATCATATATATTCTAAGGATCTACACAAGATGAACCTTAGATATTCAAGAAGCTCATATACGTGAGAGAATCAACTCGAAATCATAAACATTTAAATTTTCGAAGGCTTACATATGTTGATGTAATAACTCAACTCAATTAGGGGAGTTTAGTGTAATTAGTAATAAGGTTGATATGTAATTACTTAGAAAATAAGGACTAAATTAATTTTTTTAGTAATAGCTAATTAGTTGACTTTGACCAATTGTGATTGGTGGGAGCACAATAGATTATATAGAGTGCATCACACACAATCATAACCTCAAAGTTAATCTAATGGCTCAGATTTCGCAGGAATAATTAAACATAATAAATGGTTAGGATTAAAAGACAATAAGACATAGGATTAGACAAGTCCTAATCTAAATAAAAGATGAATTAGATAATGTTTGTATTTTACTAAGATTGCTCTTATTTTTAATCAAGGATGTAGATTAATTAATCTAAAATCAAGGGCTAGGATTAGAGACAAATCCTAAACTAAGACTAACTCCTAAAAACTATCTAGAGCATGGTTTGGTCATCCAAACCAATAATCTGGAAATCTGAGTTGAAGCTTTGATGCTAATGAGGAAGAAGAACTGTTCAAACGTGAACTGGGTTGAGGAAGAACAAGGATTTGCGCAATAAGCAAGGTAAGTAACTTCAATTTCGTGTATGATCTTGATTTGAATTAGGTGATATGCCATATTCAAAGAATATGACATACCCCATCGAATTCAACTCATAAGAACCTTAATTTTTTTTATACTAATTCTTCCAAGCATGAAACTTTGATAATTTGATTTGTATTTTATTTGGGTTAGTTTCGGAACTTGATTTAATTATGAGTTTATGTTGATAAAATTGTTAAATCCAACTTAAAAATAAGAAATCAGTGAAAATCCCTGTACTAGGCCCAATCGGTGACCTGCCGGTGTGCCGGTTGCACCCAGTTAGGTCCAGCAGCCCTACCGGCGTGCCGGGACCCTGTCGGTTCCCAATAAGGGAATTGGAGATGATGCCTAGCCTACCGGAAGGTGAACCTGCGTGCCGGTGGCCCCCATTGACTGAAACTTGGATTTTGGCCCCTTGGATAGCTTGTCGGATGACCAACTGGTGTGTCGGCCAGCCCGCCGGTGACTACCCTGTATATTTTTGTTGTTTTTGACCCTACTGTCTAGCCTGCCAAATGACCAGCCGGTGTGCTGGCCATCCTGCTGGCCAGCAGCAAGCCCTGTGAATGTTTGTTTTTGGCCTCTGTCCAGGCTACTGGATGGCCAACTAGCGTGCCGGTCAGCCCAAATCAGTTGTTTGTTATGATTGATTTGTTATCATTGTTGTTAAATTATTTGGTTATTTATATGATATTGATTTATGGTTATTGAAATTAATTGTGATTAATCGTCTATATGTTATCATCTTTGTCACGCCCCAAAATCCGAGCACGAATCCCTAGGCGGGATGGCATGAATCTCGAGGTGAGACCTTCGGGATCCACTTATGGACCGCGGATTGCCATATCAAACAAACCAAAAGATGAATAAAATATCGATCTCATTCATCACAGAGTATGCGGAAGCTAACAACAGAAAAATAAGGAAGTAGATAAACA
>JAUPMG010058396.1:0-27543 GCA_031762675.1 Pachysandra terminalis | reverse complement strand
ATCATTGTCAACATGAATACAATCATACATTATATGATATAAATTATAAAAAAGTCATTCAATATCGTAAGTCATAACAAACACATTAAACATAAGATAAAACTAGCCAACAACACTGCAAGTTTTTAAAATTTACATTAACCAAAATCAACATACACAAAAAAAAAATGTCAATATATCGAAGTCTATAAACTATAATCTCATCTCATTTCATCTCATCATATCCGTAACAAGTGATGTGTTGCCTCATAATCATCATCATCTCCTCCTTTGTGCTGACCCCCACCATAGTATGTCTGTTCAACATTGCTTCAGTATTGTGCCCAAGAAGACATCATCTAGTTATACCAATCTATATATTGTCGAACATATCTCTCATACTCCTCAGGACTCATTGTCCCCACTTATGTATTAAGATCAATTATAGATAATTTATATATACATGTGGTGAAGATTCATCCCACTTACATAACTGAAGTGTATGCTTACAATGTTATGCTATCAACGTACCAGTCGCGTCTCGTATTCATAATAGTAAATCATATCATTAACACAAAATATGCATATTAAGTCATCATAATCACATAAGAAGCATGTATTCACCAAAAGTATGCTTTATTCAACATAATGGTATATAAATCAATCTAATATTATGTTAAATCACGTTATAAGGAGTTTAGGAAGCTTATCTTCTTCTGTAATGGTATTTCATACTAGGTCAAGGCTACCATTGGTCTTTAGATGGGGTATGAATAGGTCAAATTGTGTATTACAGCTTCAAATACCTTCAAACTTTCTCAAAATACATAACTCTATGTTGTGCACATGCTCAAATAGTTCAGATGATCAATACAGTGTTCGGCATACCCTTCGGTAGGGGGTTCGGTATGCGATATGCCGAAAAATAGGAAAGTGTGCTAATTTCTATAAAATTTCAGGTATGGGTCCCACATGACCTAATTAGACCAAATCTATCAATAACTCCTTTGAGTTTTGGGCTTCGGCGCACCCTTTGTTTTACCCTGGGGGCTGCCAAGAATCCCAAGCCAATTGCCTAGAGTTTTCGGTAAGGGGTTCGGTTTGTCGTGAGGCCTTCGGTAGGCCAACCCGAGAGCTATCTAAATACTCTGTGTACTCAGTTGGTTTCGGTATGGGCTTTGACATGCTGAGAGGTATGCTGAAGTGAGTTTTTGCCTTTTAAAGGTTGGGAATTCTCCCAGAGGTGGTTTAGGGTCCAATTCACCATTGAAGTTGGTTTACAACATCATCTATCCTCATAAAATAGTTCAACACCTTAATTCTAGATCAAATCCCAGTTTCTTACTTCTAAAGGTCTTTTTTTTTTTTTTTTTTGATAATTAACAACATTTCATTAATCATCAAATTGGAAAAATTCAAGAACTGTACATAAGAAAATCACGAACTGTGATCTAAACAGAAAAACAAAAAGCAAAACAAACCTATATCCAATTCTAACTTAACATCTCAAATCCTCATTAGGAAGTCCTGAAACAATCTAAAGGTCTTCTTCATACATCGGAGTGGTTTCTTTAATATTAACAGGTCATAATTTCTGGAGTTTTCATATAAAAACATGGGGAAGGGGTTTATAATCACACTCAGTAATTCCACCATGTTATAACATGAGTTTAGGATTACATACACAAGAATTTGAAAGGAAAGCTCTCAAGTTCTGTTATAGACCTTCTTGCTGATGTTATCTTCTTATTTCTGGGTTGAAACCTTCTTCTAGTTAGTCTTAGGGTTTTCCCCGAAATCCTATTGTTTTCTAGGGTTTAATTGACTTAGTAGCTATGTGTGTGTGTGTGTGTGTGTATATATATATATATATATATATTAATATGGTGTTAAGAGTCCTAATATAACTAGTACCCTTCTATATTTGACTTATCTAGACTCATATTATACTTATAAGTTATATTTCCTAATTTAATATTATTTATTCACGAATTTATATGTTATTTAATCACTAATTAACTTCTTTGGGCATTAAAGAACTACTTAAGCCCATAAAGCCTATTACTAAAGCCCATACGAAAACTTAATTCCTAAACTAATTAATCTAGGCTCAAAATTCTAAGATACTTAATTTAAATCTAATCAAACTTATATTAACTTATACCTATAACTTAGCTTCAATTTAAGTTATAACACTCCTAAATTACTATTTTACCCTTTATTTAAAAAATCTTTTCTAGTCCTATTTTTTGAGCTCTTACAAAAATTCCCTCGTTATCGAGCCATATATTTCTCCTTTCCCTTGGTGGCAATATATCTAGCGATAGAACATTTAAAACATTGGATGAAGGTGAGAAAGGACGAAAGATTAGTGTGTCGTTAGTTCCTCATAACCCTCCTTTTTAAACCTCTTTGCTTTGAGGAGCTAGGGTTCCCCCAAGAGTGAAAGCATTTGTTTGAACTACCCTCCTTTATTGGATTAACACTGCAGATATCTTACAAAAGAGGAGACCTTTCATGGTTTTATCTCCACAGGTTTGTCCTTTGTGTTTGAATTTCGGGGAGCTGGTGGATCAATTGTTCATCGGTTGTGAGTGGGCCACTCAGATTTGATTGCGTTTCATTAGACTAACCGGAGTTGATTGGGTGCATCCTATCCCAGTTAGAGACATGCTAGCCCAGTGGTGTTTCCCATCCCTTGGAAAACAGGGGCAGATTATGTACAAAGTGGCTTTTTTTCCAGCCCTGTGGGGGATTTGGGGAGAGAGAAACAAAAGAATCTTTGAGGATAAGTGTAGCAGGCCAAGTGCTTTATTTGAGTCCATATTGAGCATGGCTAGATCTTGGGTGAGCATACTCCTGGAGTTCTGAGACATCTCGTTGCCAGATATCTCAAGATGTTGAGAGACAGTGACCTCTATTTAGTGTGGAAGACTGTTTAATTTCTGAGTTGGTTGTGCTGTGTGGTTGTGGTTTAAATGCTTTTTTTTTTTGGCTTTTTGGTGCTATTCTGGTTTTCCACCTTGGGGAACCATTTTCTGTTTCTGTTTCTGTTTCTGTACCCTCGTATCTTATCATATTATATGAAAACTTTGAGTTATTGATAAAAAGAAAAAAAAGAATGCATTAGTTGGAGATATAAATATAGGGCCCTTTGTATCAAGGAAGGGGACAATAATAGAAAATTTTTCCATAAGTTGGCTAGTGGGAGATCTGGAGCTAATTTAGTGTCTAGTCTACTAGTGAATGGTGAGATCATTGAGGACAATGATATAGATTGGTTAAGGTTCATATTGGAATTCGGTGGAAAGAAGGTATTTTAGTGGCAAAAGTATTGGCTGCAAAGGCCATCTGGGGAAGAGGAGATCAGAAAAGCTATCTTGGAGATGCACAATGATCAAGCTCTAGGTCCTGATGAAATCACAATGGCATTTTTCAGGATTCTTGGGTGTTTTCAAGATGGATCTTTTTGAAGTTCTCAATTGATTCTTTAGTGGTGGAGTGATTAATAGAATCTCTAATTCTACCTACTTGCTGTTCATTCCCAAGAAAAATGATGGTTTTTTTTTTTTTGATAATTCGAGAAAAATGATGTTAGTGAACTTCAGGTCAATATGCTTGATTACTAGTTTGTTTAAGATAATATCCAAGGTATTAGCTTTGTGTATTAGGGAGGTGATTGGTGATGTGGTATTAGAGCATCAAAGCACTTTTATCTATGGCTGTCAAATCCTTGATAGCGCTTTGATTGTTAGTGAGCTAGTGGAGAAGAGGTTGACAGAGAGGGAGATACGTGTGTAAGCTAGATGTGGAGACGACATAAATAGGGTTAAGTGAAACTTCCTGGATGCAGTTTTTGAATGGAAGGGGATTTGGGTTAGCTGGAAGAAGTGGATCAGGCCGTGTCTTAAGAATATTTCATTCTCATTTATTCTTAATGATATTAGCAAGGTTTTAAATGTTAACATTGCCAGCTATGTTGTCGAGCTTGGTTGACGCTATTGCCGACATGAGGGAAATTTTCCCCAAACACAGGGATAAGTGGGGAAATTGTCCCCAAGTGCATTAATTTTGTTTTAAAAATTATAAATAAGAGATAAATACACTAAAATGTATCAAAATATGATAAAAAAATATATATGCATTATAAAGAACCTCTAAATTGGGAAGTTTGCATGTATGCTGTTAAATGTCAACATAAACTATGTCATAACATAATGCAAATGTTATTCTAGACTGCTTTATCTGTTTTTGTTTGTTCTCGACCTGGTGCTCTCCTTGTCTGCTGGGTCTGTTTTGTTTTTTCTTTCTTTTTTGTATTTTCTTCATTTGGAATTTTATTATATATATATATGTTCCCTGATGGTTATTCATAAAAAAAAACATAATGCAAATGAATCTAAAAGTGATAACATGTCAAATTTTAATCATAACGAACATAAATGCCATAAATAATATCATAACTAATAGACATAGTACATTAAATCCATAAGGAATGTCGGGGAGGTGCAAAATATCACCATCATCATTGGGCTAGCCATAATACATTATCTCTATGTAGTTACAGTATTGTGCCCAACTCATAAGTTGATGATATCACTTCATATATTGATTAATGGATCTATGGTAATCATCAATACGAAAATACCTATGTTCACAATTAAACCTATGGGTGAATATTGAGGATAATAAGTGGTCACAGTATTGACTGTAACAGCAGAAGGTGGATTGGGATATGTATGTTGATCATATCCTGGGACTAGGGTTCTCTTGAAGGATCCCATACCCCCTTACCCTTTGTAGGCGGAGTCCTCTATGCTATAATCTTAAATGACAAATTAGGTCTTCTAGCTCTAGGAAACTGCCCTCCATGTCCATATCCACCAGCTCCAAGATTGTATCCTCCGGCTCTAGCGTAGTGTCCATGTCCTCCATAAGATTCAGCTGAAGATGAACCCTACTGCTCATGTCTGATATTCATAGAACCGAAGCTATGGGATATAGATGCCTCCTTGTGTGGTCCCAAATGATTCTTATCCTTCCCCTTGTCCTTGTGCTGAAAATATTGTGTGGGCTCACTTGCTCTGTGACCTTTGCAATGTGATGGTGGAGCACCATGGTCCGTATCTTGGGTAGCATGATCAAAATGTTCCTCCCTAATGAAGGGTCTCAGAGGCTTATGACTCTCTGCACAAACATTGCTATTACGACCACCACCACCATTTGTGCGCCTTGGTCATCATCATCATCATCATCACTATCACTACCACTATCACTACCATAGTGTTTAAACTCGGATTACGGCTCGGGATCGTTCTCGGCCGATCCAACTCGGTATCGGCCGAGACGAACCATATTAATTTAATTTAAAAAAAAAAAACACCCGACTCGATCGCCGATCCCGAGTTGGATCGCCCGATCCATCTTGGGATCGGACCGAGTCAAGGCTTTTTGGGTTATTCCCGTATCGGGATCAACTCGGGGATCGCCTCAGTCCGATCCCGAGTTGGATTGTCCGATTCAACTCGGGATCGGACGATCCTTAACACTATGATCACTACCACTATCACCACCACCATGATCACTACCATCATCATCACTGCTACCGTCACTACCATCACCACCACCATCATCACTGGAGGCTGAAGGTGAAATCCGCATAGCTCTGTCAAATCAATCACCATTGTATGTGGACTCCACGGTCATCTCCATCATTTGTTCGACGTCAATACCCATCTCTGTAGCAGCTCTAAAACTCTCAGCATTAGGCACCATCACGCTCATCCAGCCCAGAAATCTTAATCCACTCATATATTGGGTTCTTATCATCACAAAAAGCACATCTAATGGGTTTTTGGACAATATGCCTCCACTGATGCAGTGAAAAATCTGCCCCTGCTATGCAAAGAAAGAGACTTTCTTGTTCTTGGCTGCAAAGACCAGTTGATTCGTTTTCTATTGCTCTTTTCATCTCTACCCACAATCAGATTGGATCCTCATTTAATCGATTGATCTTCTCTGTGTCAAATTTGGTATCAGAGCAAGTTCTCTATGATATTCTAGTTTATCTTCCACTCTCGTTCTCCAGTGCTTCATTCTCAATCTCATGTTGCAATGGCAAAGCCCGAGCTTCTTATATGTCAGTCGGTTTCTCTTTTTTGGTGGAGTGTTCCGGGATCATAGTGGAGAGGTATTGCATGCTTTTTCTGGCCCAATTGGGTTTGGTGATTCTACGAGGGCTAAGCCGTTGGCTCTTTTGACTGGGGTTAGGGAGGCAGCTCGTGTGGGATACAGTCCTGTAGTGATCGAGAGCGATTCCGCTTCAGCGATTTCTTGGATGCTGGGTGATATGACCTGCCCATGGGGACTTTTCCATCTTGTCAGGCTGGCCAGGTACCTTGGTAGCTTGATTCATACTTCTTTTATTCACATTCCGAGAGGTGGTAACGCCCTGGCTGATCCGCTTGCTAGATTTGGGGTTAGTAGAGGGGGCTTGTTCGTGGGTTTCCCGCCTGATGTGATGGTAGACGACGGAGTGCGATTCAGTTTTGGGTGTTTTCTCTACAGATGTCGGACGCTGATTGACACCTGCTTGTTTTGTCTTAGTTTTTTCTGTATCTGTACTGTTTTTTATGTTTGGGCCGTGGTTCTCATCTTGAGTTCCTGGTGTCCCTATTTCTATTTTGCTGTACTCCTTTTCATTAATATATATATATATTGCTGGCTACTCATCAAAAAGAAAAAAAATGTGCTCTAGTTCCTCTTACATGTTGACGAGGAAGCGGTTTGAGCTAGAATCGTCACAGCTAATTGCCGGAGTGTGGGGGCACGAATCCCGTACATGAGCCACCATTCACTTATTAATTAAGTATACTAGTATCATAAACTAGTAGTATAGTAATATTAATGTCTAAAAATTTGACATTACTTGTATGGCATGATCTTATTTCTTGATTGGAGAGTAGTGTCTTGACCAAATGAACCTGGTGCATCTCGAAGCATGATTAACTGTGAAATGAAACCCACGTGTTGGAAAGGGAATTAAAGCAATTATAGAAACTCGAAAGAAAGAAAGGATATATAGGAACCTTATTCTCATCTCATTTCCAAAATTACCCTTTGTCTTTGACTTGGGGGTCCAATTTAGCATAGACGTGTACAGCCTGTACTGTAATAGATCGCTTCGTGATTCAAGCCTGTGGCTGTAATGGTACTTGGGGTTCAGAGAATAGGTTGTTTTTGGTTTTTAAATAATGATTAGTAACCATTGGTTCTTAGAAAACAAGTGAATATCAAATTATAAATACAAAGCACTTATCGGCAATGTGGGAGGATGCTCCAATGTCTTATACCACAGCTGATCGATGATCTTATAGACCCATTTATATGACCTTGGGCAAATATCTTTAGACTTTAGTCTGCTTTCATAAGCCATGAACTCGTAAATAGACTCCATGGTAGACCATGAGTCTATATGAACTACACATGATACATGATAAATGGGCTCCAAAAGGCTGACCAGGTCTCGGACCCATGGTTCAAAATATTGTGCTGTATTGCACGATGGTTGATACATATCATGTATTGACCGATCAGCACGATATAGTGTTGTAGGATACGATTCTTGAGAGAGAGAGAGAGAGAGAGAGAGAGAGAGAGAGAGAGAGAGTAGCTACTGTTGCTCTTATTTTTTTCTTTTTTTCTTTTCTTCTTCTTTTCCTTTCTTATTGGATGAAGACTGAAGCCCTAAAAAACTTAAAGATGTTATTTAGTACATCGCCAGTGTACCGAATGCACAAAATATAAGCCAATGGGCTCTTAAGAAGCCCTTAAAATTTAACAAGATGTGATTAAGTACATCGTCAGTGTACTGAATACACACATACGCCAATGGGCTCTTAAGAAGCACTTCAAACTTAAAAAACTTGACTTGGTACATCACCAGTGTACCGAATACAAATATATCTACAAATATATAGTTGCATATAATTATAATATTTATATATATAAATGGATGAATATTATAAGTAATTTATATGTGGTTAAATATATATATATATATATATGTATATATATATATATATATAATGTATATATGTATATGTATGAGGTACACATATTTATGTCTATAACTGCTATATTATATATTGCTATAGATACAAATATATATACATTGCATATAATTATAATATTTATGGGTATAAATGTATGAATATTATATATAAATTATTTAATTAATTTTACATTATGTAAGTTATTTAATGTCATGTCTTTTTATTTTATATTTATTTTTAAGAATTTTAAAATAAAAAATGCACAGTATCATCTTTTCAGATCCTAGTAATGGAGTCTTTATATTAATCCGCAAAATTGATGGTTCAATCTTCAATATGCCTTGTGATTCTTATCAGATCCTAGTAATGAAGTCTTTAGATTTGATTTTATAACTCAAATCTTGAAGAAAATGCAAAAAAAAAAAAAAAAAAGATTTTTGGTCAACTTGCTAAAAATAGGAGGTTTCGGTTGAATTACTCCCCATTTTGACTGTGTTGACCAGTTTTAATGAAGAAAAAATCAATATATCGCCGATACGATAAACTGGCAATATTTTGCTCGATATATCTCTTGAGGGTGACATAACGAAGTTTCAGGGAAATTTCACCTAAATTTAAAACACTAATCTCATGCGTGGTAAGGGCTGCACTTCTCTCCTAGCCTCCTGGGCCATTTCTATCATGTTCCTAAAATGTGGTGAGGTTGCTGCAATAGTTGGTATGTGATTGAATATGAAGAATTTGGAGTTGAATCTCCTTAACTTGGCCCTAACAATGCCGCCACTCACATACATATTCCAACTGTTTTTGCCTTGATTCTTTTGACTTTTAAAGTGATGGATCCATAGGTGGATCTGGCATCCTCATACTCTGGCTATGGTTGAATGGTGCATTTGAAGCTCTAGTACTTGATGACCCTGCCCCTAAAGACCCATCTCCCATAAAACGAATACAAGAGAATTTGTACCTCCTCTCTCTTAAATTCTGCCTACATGAAGGCATGAGAGCCAGCGTGAAACGCCAACCTATCCTGTTCCATCTCATAATCCAGAGGATACATTATGTCATCGTCACTATCATCAGTAGGTGCGGTGACACACTTCCCTCCTCTCTCTCCTTATCTCTTCTCATACTAGAACTCTCTTCCAAATGTAATTTCATTTGCCTTTTGACCTCATAAGGCACTTTAGGGCAGTCTACAATGTTCTTGTATCCCCTTCCCCAGCTAAATGTTGTCTCAATCTAGAAACACCACTATTCTTGATTACTTGGCTGTAGTAATTCAAATTGACTTATTTTTTTCATATAAATAACGTACGCCATGACTCCGACCAATATCCTGTTTCCTGCTTGTCATCTTGTACAAAAGTACACTAACCTCTACAAAGTAGCAAAACAACATAAGAAAAATATAAGAATAAGAGCAAAGCTTTTGTAATGCCTCCTTAAATTTTTTATTTATTTTTTATTTTCCTAGATTTTTTTTAAATATTTATCTTTTTAATTTTTAACTATTAGTAAGAACCTAATAAGAACCATGTTCTATCTAGCTATGCACTACAAATGCATAGCCAAAATGTTCTAATAATTTTTAAATTTTTTATACATTTTCTTTATATATATACATATATTTAAACTAATAACTAATTACATAGTTATTTAATGCCAATTATTTGGATACATAATGGTCAAATTAATTCTTTTATATTCTCACAATTTTTGCAAGTAATTATACTGTAAAAATTAGCATATAAATATTTTTTAAGCATTATTTTTTAATTTTAGGAAAAATAACGACACATCGATAGTACGTGTTGTTACATATCATATATTACTTTTAAACACTTTGATTAAGTTTAAGAGATGAAAACTAAAAAAAACGTGTATTACCTTCGATGCTTTGAACCAACGTTTCAATCTTCAATCTTTTCGCCAATGTAGGTTAGATTTAGCTGGAAAAACAAAGAAATATAGAGTTTTTTGCCTTAGAATGAGAGAAATAGGGAGAGGAGACACATCGAAACTATTGCTCAAAATGGGTGACATTTTGATTGTCATCCTTTTAAAAGGGATCTTTTGCATGTGTTGCTTAACATGTGCAAAAGTTACTATATGTCGGCGACATGGGGGAAAATCAACCTTTGTCGATAACTGCACCCCTCCCTTCCCAATCAAATGATCAATCGTTAAAAACTTGTCTAAAGATGTCCATAGAAAAAAGAAGAAGCAAATTTAGAGGGTAGAAATACGTCCAATCTGGGTTTTAATTTTCATGAAATTTATGAGAGTTGGTTTGATTGCCCTAACCATGGTGGAGTATTTCCGGGATGCTAATGACAAAATGTACTTCTATTTATCGATGATTTATTCTTTTTGTGCAAGCAAGATCTGAAATTTTTTGAGTTAAGTGGCAGGTCTGCTGTGGGTTATTAACCTACCATTAGTACAGAAATGGGTTATTTGCAAGAAAGAATTTCTTCTACTAAAGAAGGATCCATAACTTCTAATCAAGCAGCTTATGTACCTGCGGACGATTTGACCGACCCCGTCATACCACGACATTTGCTCATTTAGATGCTACTACCTTACTATCAAGAGGATTAGCTTCCAAAGGTATTTATCTAGTAGTAGATCCATTAGATTCACGTCTACTATGCTCCAACCTCGGATTATTGGTGAGGAGTATTATGAAACTATGCAAAGAGTTAAGCAAACTTTCCAATGTTACATTGAACTTCAAGACATTATAACTGTCTTTGGGTTGGACGAATTATCCGAAGAGAATCGTTTAACCATAGCAAGAGCAAGAAAAATTGAACGCTTCTTATCACAACTCTTCTTCGTAGTAGAAGTATTTATTGTTTCCCCAGGGAAATATGTTGGTCTATCGGAAAATATTAGGGGGTTTGAATTGATCCTTTCTGGAGAATTAGTTGGTCTTCCTAAGCAGGTCTTTTATTTTGTAGGTAACATTGATGAAGCTACGACGAGGGTTATGAACTTAGTAAGCGGAGAGAAAATGGAAGAAATGACCTTAAATCTTTGTGTAGTGACATCTAATCAAATTGTTTGGGATTCAGAAGTGAAAGATATCATTTTATTTACTAATAGTGGCCAAATAAAATTTTTGAGATTTCATTGTGATTTTGAGCCATTATGGAGTATTCAGCAATTCAAAATTTTGACCAATTTTGGTTAGATTTTATACAAATTCCAATGTTTAAAGGAAATTTTGAATTTTATTTTGGTCTTTATCATGAAGGAAATTGACATTTAAAACAAGATATACAACCTTGCTTCCAATTGCTGACACCAGGATCGGAGATGTTATACTAAGCTGTACATAGAAGCAAAATATCTTTCTATGTTTGCACAGATTAAATCTAATTCTGGCATACTTTGATATGCCGTGCTAAACTTGAATATTGGTATATGCTTAGCATCTTAACATGTTCTGAGCTTTATTCTTTTATGATTTGGTTATTTTCCAACTAATGCTTGGTACAAATTTGGAACAGAAGTAAACTTCATGTCGCAGATGTTCTTTATTGTCATATTTTTATTGGTGGAATTCCTTTAATGTAGCTTGAGTCTGAAGTACCCGATGGTTATCAGTTGAAAGTTTAAATTACAATTCTGATTACTTATAAATTAATTTTTTGGATTTTATTTTAGATAATAACTCATGTTATGCTTAAATTGATCTATTTCTTTTCATACAGCTTGTTGCAGCCGCTGATTGTGCGGGGGCTTTGGATGTTACTGATGATTTGCAGCATTTTCTGGTAAAACTAAATCTACAGAGAAAAGGATTAATTATTTTGCTATGATATTGGATTAAATTCATGCACATTGGTGTCTAAAAATGAACTTAATTGTCCAAAGTATTTTTCTTGTGTATTGGGAATAATCTTTATGAAAGCAGAGTTAGTTGACAAGATGTTGTTTATTCTGCTGCATCCATCAGAGGCAGTAAGGATGTGAGATACATTACATATTCTGCGTTCTGTAATGACCATCCCAAAACCTTTTTCTCCTCCCTCTTCTCTGGTAGTTGGCATGGTTTGTTAACTTGAAACTTTCCTGTCTGGCCATTGTACTTAAACTTGCTCTATAGCCATCAGTTGCCTATCTTCATAGTAATACACCTCGAAACTTTCTTCTGAACACCTATCAGCCGTTAGTATGTTCTATTTGCAAAATTATCATGTGGTAACTAATTTTCATGTTTTAGAGAAAGGTTTATGTGGATATTTATTGCTTATTTTATTTCTTTGTTTCTAATTGTAGTCATCTTTTCATGTTTGACAGGATGGTGATGAACTTACTGGACTTCATTGCTTCCGCCACCTTCGAGAGCAGTTAGCAACATCAATAGATTCCATTAACAGGTGTGTCTATCGAGTTATGTTATAGTTATATTTGTTCTTCTGAAATTTTCAATTATCCGTTGCTGAGATAAGCACGAGTTCTGTATTTGCTTACAATTTTTTTTAAAATCTTTTGGGTTTTGATTGCTTAGACCTGAGTGTTTTACAATGTTCAGTGGTTCAGTATTGTTGTTCGTTCTCAAAGACATTCATGAAGAGCAGATTATGCACTACTGCAAAACATACAAATGCTTACAAATTATAATATTCTGTGACCTTCATGTTGAAGTGGAGCTACATAGATTATCACATTATCTTGACAGTGTATCTCTTGATAGAATCTCGGGTGAGATGTGTGATTGGCATGGAAAAGCATTTTTGAGAATAGGTGCTGGTCACGGTGTTAAGGAAGATGTTCAGTAACAATGCCCCGGTTTAGATGGTGTTACCATTGCATTTTATAAACAATGATAAGAGTTATGATCAAAGAAGATACAAGACTTTATGAATGTCCTGGTAGAGTTCTAATCATTAACCAGCAGCCTACTTGAAAAAGTTCTAGTAGTACCTTTACTAAACTGATCCCTAAAGAAGGTTTTATTTTTTGAAGTTAGGTTGGTGGGTAGTGTACAGTCATTGCAAAGCTTGTCGCATTCAAATTGAAGGTAACGGGGTTGAACATTTTTTGTACTTGAGAGCATTTATTGTGGGACATTTATTTTATTTGTTTGGGCATAGAAGTGGTAACCCTAGTATGTTTGACATGAAGAATGCTTAGGACCACGAGGTTTCAACTGGAGAAATCCTTAATTGCATGCTTTACAAATTCAGTTGCTGGGTAAAATACGGAGGATGCACCTTGTTAGCTGTTATTTTTTATTTTTTTTTTGATCAATAACATAGGATAATATATTAGAAATAAAAAAGGAGGTTACAGCAGGGACAACCAAAAACAAATAGAAAAAGCTATACATCACCTGGTTCTAAGGCCCAAAAGCACGACTCAAAAGTTTCCCAAGGTAGGGAACCAAGAGAGTCAAAAAAAAAACTCCCCAAAGCCTAAAGGTAGGCCACGGTAGCCCAACATCTCAAGAAATCTGTCTACGTCATCTCTCTGAACTCGGAAACAATGTTCAGCCAAGAAGCAACCATACTCAAGATTGAGTCTATAGTAGCCTCAACACCCTTACTCTTTTCTTCGAAGATTCTTCTATTTCTCTCCCACCAAATCCCCCAAAGGACAGCAAAATAAACAACTTTGTACATGATCTGGCCTTTCTTCCCTAAGACAGGAAACTCCCATTGGATCATTAGATCTCTGATTATGCTCGGACCAGCCCAGACAATACCAATAGACGGTAGGAAACATTTCCACACCTGATCAGCAAAAACACATCCCACAAATATGTGATCCACTGATTCCCTAGAGGTCAAACACATAGGGCACACCTAGGAGACAAATCCATGAAAGGCCTCCTCCTTTGAAGAATATCAGTCGTGTTAATACGATGGAGGTGAATAGTCCAAACAAGCGCTTTGACTTTGGGGGTACCCTAGCATGGTAGCAGCCCAAATCAAAGACAGGGAAGGGAAGGGAAGGGAAGGGAGGGGAGGGGAGGGGAGGGGGGAGGGATGGGGATCTACCGACATCAAGGACTACCGATACGATTTAGAAGAAAATACCTGACTAGGCTTAAGACTCCAAACCCTAGAATCGAGAGAATTTTCGGCAATAACAATCTTTTTGAAAAGCTCAAACAAACAAACCAGTTCTTCTAATTCAACTGGTCTAGGGTTCCTTCTAAGAGGGAGATTCCAAGAGATCCCAGAACTTGACCAACTAAGAGTCTCAGATACAAGGGAACCTTACGGGTACAAATAAAGAAAGTTCTCGAAAAGCGGGAAGCAAGAGAAGAATCTCCCCACCACAGATCAGGCCAAAAACGTATTGAATTACCAGACCCAATAGAGCATCTCACAAACTTTCCAAAGTTATGAAATACATTAGAAATAACTCTCCAAGGACTAGCCAATTTGATTTTAGCCATTTGCTAGCATTAATGGATCTCCACAAGGCCTCATGCTCCACATTGAATCTCCAGAGCCACTTACCCAATAAAGCCCGGTTTCTGATTTGAATGTTACCCAGGTTAAGCCCCTATCTATCTCTTCTTTTGCACACCTCCTTCCATTTCATTAAGTGATCTTTTTCCTTCTCACCCCTTTCCCATAGAAAATCCCTTTGCATCTTCTCAATCCTTTTGCTGACCGAGATTGGCATCTTAAAAAGAGACAAAAAATATGTAGGGAGATTACCTAAAGATGACTGAATCAAAATAATTCTACCTCCCAAGGACAAATATTTTCTCTTCCAAGAGGACAATCACTTTTCCATCTTCTCAATAACTAGATTCTAGAATTGAGATCCTATATGGTTCTCGTTCACGTCTACCCCCAAGTATTTCATAGGCCACTCTCCTTTACCACAACCCATGGGACTAGCACATTCTTGACTGAAGCTCTCCTCCGCATTTAAGCATAACAAGCTACTCTTTTCCAAATTCACTTTGAGCCAGATAGCATTTCAAAACATCTAAGAATGCATGTAGATCAAAACAGATTATCCCTAGAAGCTTCCAAGAAGATGACAGTGTCATCTACAAATTGCAAGTGAGACACTTCGATCTTATCCTTTCCAATTTTAAGACCTTGCATCAAACCTATCTCCCCCGCTCTAGAGAAAAAATAACTCAAGACATCATTAACAAGCTTATAAAGAAACATAGACAATGGATCACCTTGTCTTGACCCCCAAGAGGAAGGGACTAGGATAGAAATTCCCCCATTAAGGCAGAAGGAAAACTGAACATTACTAAGATACCCTCTCATCCAACTACACTGGTTTTCCGAAAATGCTTTCCACCTAAGGACAGACTCCAAAAACTCCCACTCCACTCTATCATATGCTTTTTCCAGATCAGCTTTTAAAGCAAAACCTGGCTCCTTCACTCTGATTTTCTCTTCAAAGCACTCATTAGCAACAAGGATACAATCCAATATTTGCCTACCTTGGATAAAGGCACTTTCATTCTTAGACACTACGAATCCTATAACCAGTGTATAGAATGTCGGCGACATGTTACCCATGTCGGGTGACGTGTTGCCATTTCCGAGGTGGGTGACACCAAAACAGGGTGCAAATTGCTTTACCCTGGTTTAGGCGACATGGGAGAAAAAATTTCAAATTTTTTTCGATATTTCACCAATGTCTTGACATGGGAGAAAATTTTCAATTTTTTTGATTTTTTTATAAATTAAAAAAATGTTAAGACATTTGTTTATGCATTTTTTTGATGTAACAGGGTGCAAATTGCTTTACCCTGGTTTCAGCGACAAGCGACATGGGGGAAAAAATTTCAAATTTTTTTCGATATTTCCTCCATGTCTCTTGACATGGGCGACATGGGAGAAATTTTTCAATTTTTTTGATTTTTTTTAAATTAAAAAATGTTACATTTGTTTTTGCATTTTTTGATGTATTATGATGTATTTAGACATTACTTAGGGTTGTTTAAAACTTGGGGGGAAAATCCATAAAAAATCCCCACATTTCCCAAGATTTTCCCATCATTTCCCCCACATTTCCCATTTCTCCCATCTTTTAATTGACTTACTTTCACTTTTAGTTTGGCTTAATTAGATGTAGCATCTTTTTTTACAACTTACTGACCCGACAGTTTGTAAGTTAACACCCCTTAAGTAATGACTTTTAATGTGTAAGCATTTTTCGTCGGTGCCACCGACGATCCACTGACGGGGTTGGTGTGTGCCCTAACTCGTCGGTGGACCGACGAACCTACCGACAGTGATCCAAATGATTTGTTCTTCGTCGGTGGGTGCCGTCGGTGGACCGACCACCCACCGATGAGTGCGATTTTGGGTTTTTCTCCCCCAGATTTCGCCCCAATGTTAGTGTTCTTCTAGTTCCCTCCTATTCGGTTTCCTTGCCAAGGTTAAATTGGGTCTGAAATACAAAATTAAACCCCGTCAATCAGTCCCATTAACAATTAAATTCACATATCATGCATTTGAATCAAACAAATACAAAAGAAATGAAGCAAAAACATTAACTGAGCAAAACTGTATCTCAAGACATAAAACGCACAAATATGAACATGAAATTATGCAACTTATGAATCAAAACATTCAAGAATCATGAATCACAAACAACACTCGTGATTTCTTCATGGAAATTATTCAAACATGGATTCCAAGAAGTACACAATGTACTTACCTTGTCCAAACGAGAATCCTAGCTCGTGAGTTCCAAACTTGGTCTTCTCCTCTCTTTTTTCTCTTCTCAACACAACAAACACAAAAGTGAAATGACTCTAGGGTTAGCTAAAACCCTCTAACCCCAACCCATTTAATCCTAACCCTTAGATCTTGGTTTTCTTTAAGTGATAAAATCCCCACCATTGGTTCAGATTTTTAAGTGGGGT
The DNA here is from genome assembly GCA_031762675.1 of Pachysandra terminalis. Taxonomy (NCBI): domain Eukaryota; kingdom Viridiplantae; phylum Streptophyta; class Magnoliopsida; order Buxales; family Buxaceae; genus Pachysandra; species Pachysandra terminalis. The sequence goes on along the minus strand of JAUPMG010058396.1, from coordinate 10,638 downwards.
GATAACGTGTGTGCTCATGTAGAGTTCCCATGTGCCCTAACCAATAAAAATCAGTTTTTAGCAATTTTCTCCAAAATCCCCAAATTATCAAAACTCAACTCAAAAATTTTTATAATCACACTTTTGGCCCAAAAATCATTTATTTAAATTTTTTGGTGAGTACTACACACCCAATCTCCTCTTTAAGTCTCTCAGCCAAAACCTTCGCAATAATCTTATATAAACTGGTAATCAAACTGATTGGTCTAAAGTCTTTAAGCTCATTGACTCCTGGCTTCTTGGCAATCAACACCAAAAAGGTTTCATTCATGTTCTTGTTGATCACTCCATTACTAAAAACTCTTGAAATACCCCCATAAGGTCCTCTTTAATCACCTCCCAACAATCCTGGAAAAAGCCATAGTAAACCTATCTGGTCCAGGAGCCTTATCTCTCTCCATACCCATAACAGCCTTTCTAACCTCCTCAATCTCAAACTGTCTATCCAACCATAAAGCCTGGTCAGAAGAAAGAGCGACCCCCGGAACATTTCTTAAATTAAAAATCAGATGTTACTCCGATGTATACAACTTACCATAAAACTCCAACATGGCTCTCGTGATACCTTCCATATCCTCTATTCTCTCCCCATCCACCAAAAGATTGGTAATAGCATTCGTTTTAGCTCTACCATTGGCCATCTTATGAAAAAAAATCTAGTATTACCATCCCCTTCCTTACGCTAAGTGACCCTTGATTTCTTTCTCCAACTGATCTCCTCCTGTTTAAAAATATTATCCAGCTCAATTTTCTTACCACTCCTTTCATGATCTCCTGCAGAAAGTCCCCTTTGTTGTTCCACTAAATCCAACTCTTCAATAACATCACATAAAATTTTCTTTCTCAAAAAGATAACTCCAAAGCAATCTCTATTCCAGCCTTTAATCTTATTTTTTAAAAATTTAAGAGATCTCATAATGGAGAAGCCGGCGAAACTATTCTCATCTCTAACCCTTTCCTCCCACCAACCTTTCATCTCATCTGAGAATTTGCTATGGGTGAGCGACATATTTTCAAACCGGAAAGGAGAAGGACCCTGTTGAACCAAATCTACCGAGAATAACAACGGCCAATGATCGGACATCGGTTCTAGGAAGAATTTTCTGAGTCAAATGGGGAAAATGATCATCCCAATCGACCGAACCTAGACTTCTATCCAGTCTACAACAAAGAACATTCTTCTGAAGATTAGACCTGGTAAAGGCACCACGTATTAAAGGATAATCCACCAACTCAAGTACAAAATGGTTATATAGAAGAAATTGATAGATTACCAGGCCTTACTACTCTCTCTCTCTCTCGCTTAGAGCTCATAAGTATCTCCACCATGGAAGCTGTTGAAAAGACTAGTTAGCTTTATTTCGATGATGGCAATGGTGTTGGGATCGTCATGAAACCCTGCTTTTCTGGTTCACTACGTCCTCCTCCAGAGTGATCTCATTGATTCTTGGCTGCTCATAAGTCAGAAGGCAAGGTTTCCATGCTTTCATTTTGGCAATCTAGACTCACAAGGACAAAATTCATAAGTGATTAATGAAGCCCTGGGAATCTCAATTCCGTGCATAAGGTTGTTTTAGCGGTTAAAGGTGAACCCCAAATCTTGAACTTGCCAGAGAAGTTCAAAGTTGGTGGCATCACTCATAATGTAGATTGAACAATCTAAAAACTTTACGTGTCTTGCAACAAAGCTATACCCCAAATGCAAGGTTTCATCAATTTTTAAAATTTGACACTCTTTAAATAATTGTTTATTAAATAATTATGTTTTTTGATATTAGTACTGTGGGCACCGACTAGCCAATAAATGTAGAGATTTCTTCATTTTGTCCCTCCTACAAAACAGTGTCTAAGTTAATCAAAATGTGTTACTGAGTGACATAATTTCAATTCCCAATAAATTGGAATTGAAATTCGTTCCATGGATTTATTTTTTTCTTACCCAGGATGGGTTTCTTTATGTAATTGTTTCCTGTTTCTGCTCTATGTACACATATTGTGTACTTGAATATGATACTACATACTTTCTTATCCTCTTAATCAAACTATCATTTAATAATTAAGGGGAAAAAAATTCCTAGCTCCAAATCCAATTCTGTGTAACAGTCAGATATAAGAGGCAATGTTATGAGAAAGAGGGACTTTTTTCAATTTTGGTTTTAACTAAGACTTGTCGTTCTGCCACATGATCTCTTCTCTGTTGATTTTAAAGTGGAACATCTCGTTCTCAAAGATTCTAAGGTCAACTAATAGTTTAGCTGGCAGTCTGGCCTAAGAGGGGGGTGAGGAAGACTGTATAGGGGTCAGATGTTGGGGGATGTTATTTTTAGAGGGCCTCATAATAGGACTCTTCTTTAGGTATGTAGCTTGTATGAGGCGTGGAAGGTATTTTCGGTGATTGTGTCAATGTTCAGGTTGTCTCTTGTTGTATTTGCTGCTCTTTCCCTTAATTTTAATAAAATTGGTTAGTTATACAAAAATTATTATGAAACGAGCATGATAGGACTCCTGTTGTATTCCAAAAAGATCTATTGGCTGGCTTTTGACAGCGGGTTTTTATAAAAAGGTAATTGAAAGATATGAAGAAGAAATATAATGGGAGAAAATGGGCTCTAGTCATTTTTGTTTTAACTTAAAAGCAGTTCCTCCAATTGTACTATTTTCGATAGGGAATCTCTTTTTGTTTCTTATAATAGTTAATTAAATGAAAAACATGTTCTACTGAATTTCGTATGCTGATTCCATTGTTTTGTTTCTTCCATGTTACTTTGTGGAAATTCTTCTCTTTAACAAATTATTATTTCCCTTGATTGCTTTTCTATCCTGATACTGATATTGATTTCCATTTCTATTTTGACATAGAACTATGAATTTATTAATTGTTCATGGTCGAGCTTGTAACTTGTGAAATTCATTGTTGTAGCATTCTTTCAGCAGAGTTCATGCGGGCATCTATACATGATGCCAAAGATCTTGATTCGAAAATATTATTGAAACTGAAAGCAAGGGCGGTCAATTTGACCAATGGAATGGATGACGAAGTAAGCATGGTTCCTTTTTTTATTTTTTGGTATAAAATTATAAATTGGTTTGTCTTCTGAGCCCTTTTTGAATTTTCATGCTTTTTGTTTACTCAATCCAATGCAAGGTGTTTAATAGCCTTTTCCCTATAAATGGGCAATATGCTGGGGTTGTTTTACTCATTTTTTCCCATCTATTGGTTCCCAACTTTAATGTGGTTCCAACATTGATAAGTTTAAAGGCAAGTATTTGAACTTTGAGTTTCCCATCTATTGAACTTTAATATGGTTCCAACATTGATAGCTTTAATAGGGGAATGCCAAATCAGTCTTCCAGAGCCCAATTTACCGAGCCTAAGGAGAAGTGAGAGGAAAAAATATCTCATTGGTAAATATTCCATTTCTCCCAAGTCCACACTCGAGAGTTATGCCTTCTCCTATCTTTTACGATTGTAGGAAGAACAATAAGGTACCTCTGACTCTAATTCACAATCAAAGAGAGGCCTCCTGAACTGGTGGTTCCAGTCGGCCTCCTACTCCTATCTATACCGTAAGTTCATAACCATGCATCTCTGTGTTAGGCTAGCAAAGAGAGATCCCGGAAACTCCGAGCTAATGAGGAGTCACCACACAGTCCACACCATATGTCCTACCACTCACCTTATCACTATGACCAACCCAAAGCTCTATATCCCAAACAAATTGATCAGAAACTCCAGATATTTGTAAATTTAACACTAATTGAACACTAATTGTTCTGAACAATGACCATTTTACTGAGTACTGCATTTCCAAAAATCTTTATCCTTGTTTTATCCTGTAAGCCTGCTAGTACTAGTAAGTATATTCTTTTAATTATTTAATTATCATTTGTAACAACCATGCCTTTCCACCACTAGCTTTAGCTGGTATGGGGGGTGTGATTCTCAAAATTAATTTGTTCTGCCATTGAGCCTATGAAAAGTCTCATCTTGAGTATATTTCTTTTCAAAATCTTTTAGCAACAACATCATCTCCTTTTTACTGTTGCTCCCTTTCTGAACTTTCAGTGTTCTTAATGCCTTGGTAGCCTTGGTTAATGCTGTAGTCATTGTCTCCTTCTACATGTAGAAACTGTTTTGAGTAACTGCCATTTATTTTATCTCCTACTAGAGTTATTCTAGTGCTATCTATGTTCGTGGTTGTTTCCGATCATATCTTTCACTAATCTTTCCACTCATCATATCTTTGTAATTCTTTTCACTTATCAATCTTAACATCATCCTCTTGACCCTTGCTCGTGGCGATATGTTATGTTGGTCCAGTGAGAGTCATCTATATCTGGTCATATATCTGTCTTATAAAATCCACCTTCTAGTTTGATCAGATGCTTTTGTCACATAAGACTTCGATAACATATCTACTTTCACATCTCAACTCTAACTCTACCAACAATATCCTCTCAAAATACTGAAAATGGATATTTTGGAAAATTGTCTTGGCATTATCTTAACTATTGCCTCACCCCTCTATTATTCTCTTCACTAAATTTGCATTCCACTTTCCTGGTTCAACTTATTTTAAAACCTTAGATTCAAAGGGATCTTTATCTTTATTTTGACTTTACCCACTAACATCTCTTCAACCGGTACCATGCCAATTATTTAATTTGTTAAAAGCTATATTCTAAATTGTTACCATCATTATTTATTCTTTATTACTGTGCTTTTTCCTCCTTTCACTTTCATCTTGTGTAAGTTATATCATGATTTTTAGAAGTACTCTTTGAAATTGATTATTGGAATAATGATTAGAGCTTTTACATTGGCAGGTGAAGTTGGGTGAAGAAGGAACCTCTAACTTCCGAGATCATCTTCTTCCTCTAGTTATTGGATTGCTCAGAACGGCAAGTCTTTTCTTCGATTGTGTGAATGGAACTCTTTGATGTATCAAACATGATATTAAATCTGAGAATCATGCACAAATAATTTCTTACGACTTTTTATTCCTAGAACTGTTCATATAAAGCTAATGTGGCCTGTGTAGTTGCTAAACCCTTTCTGAAAGGCCTCTATATCACTTGAGTGTTTTGGAGTTGTTGCACATGATTTGTTGAAACTTGCCTGAAGTGTCACGTTTCAAACTTGCCGTAAGTGTTGAGGTCCCCGACCTAGTTGCCTATCATTGTAGTTCTCTCGTTCAGAAAGGTATCCAACTCTTCTCAGGTTGTCCACAGTAGAAGTTCTTTCTGACCCCATGGTTTGAGGCAGTCTTTTTCTTTGGCAACTTAGGTAGTTACCCGGCTTATTGTTCCAGCTCTTATCATAGACTCTCCAACACCTTCAGTAGTTTTTATTGCCAGTGTGATAAGGTGAATGGCATTACCTCCATCTTCTGTGTGTTGCAGAATCTTATCGCGCTCCAGTATATGATAATTGATTCCATACAAAGATTGGCAATTCTTATACTTGACAGACAAGTAAAACCTTTCTAAAAACCCTATCCTATAAGGCAATCCAATGGGACTTAAAACAAGTAAAAGTACTGGAATAACAAAACAAAGCTGATTTAAATTAACAACTCCTGAAAAAGAAACTATTAACACCCTATTATTCAAGATATGTGGAACCTAATAAGAAGTCTGTTCCTTTCCAATATTTTGTTTCCTCTTATCTCTTGTGAGCTTTTTTTATTTTTTTAATTTTTAATTTTTTTTTAATGTGATTTTGAGATTGATACTGCATTTGTATCCATAGTTTGTAAATCTTTCTGGTTGACAGTTCACTAATCTTGATAGGTAGGACAAGGTTATGCATCTAATTCCAACATTTTAAACCTAAATTTGGCTGCTCTGAAATCCTCTTGAGCCAAAGATTTGCGATCGATCTCTAATAAATCTCCATTGATCCTCCTCAGCACCAAGAAAATGTGGATATTCGAAAGATGGAATGGTGGACTTGTCAAACATATCCAATCATTGTCTAAGGTTTTATACAACGAGATTACTTTTGCGATTGGCCATCATCTAGGGAATGAAAACCTTCTTGGGTTGATTGATGTGCAAGGCCCCCAAAAGAATATAGCATTGGGGTGCTTTCCCACCAGATATGCAATCAAGGGTGTGGGTGTATGTTTCCCAAAAGCCCAAGATGGAGTATGCTATGAGATACCATTCACACATCCATATCAAGTCTTAGGATATAATTTTCTACATAAACAGCCACAAATCACATATTATGGCCACCAAATTGGGTCTGCCTAAGACGGGATCTCCTATTTCTTGCAATTTTCACCCTTAAGCAATGCCACAGTCACCATTCCAACTGCAAATATGAAAGAGATCTCAGACATAGAGGACGATGGGGATTTAAAAGTTCAAGGTTGAACTTTTTCGAACGTAGAAGATTGACGTAAGAGATGAAATCATTTAACAAATTTAGGTGGGTATATGTATCAAGAAATGGAAGTTCTATTATCGTGTCAACCATGGTTTAAAATATCATATCGAGGAAGCATATTGGTTGGTTCCAAAATGGATACGTACGCATGGTTTAAAAGATCGTATCGAGGTAGCATATTGGTTGGTCCCAAATTGGATACGTACGTGGAGATACTCTATAAAAATTATGGATACAATGGTTATGCATGGAAAATGTTGGAAACTTAAAACAAGACTCATTTAGGCGCAGATATAAGATAAAAATATGATAAATTAACACGTTTTCATATGATAGACCCACAAATATAATATATATTAACGTGGAAATAAATTGGTACGCTCGCAGGCACATGGAAACTTTAAAAAAACTTGTTTAAATGTAAAGGAAATTTATAATGTATCATATGAATTAATAAAACAGAGAGAAAATCATAAATATAAATTACTTTATCATATGAACTAATAAAACACAAAGATCATACATACAAATTACAAATTCATAATATTTGTCACAAGATGATATTTATTTTAAGATACAAAATATATGATCAATCATGTATATAAATAAACCTAATCTAGGATGACATTTTGTGTGTGTGTGTGTGTGTTTTTTTAATTTTAATTTTAATGATTTTATAGAAACTATTAAAGTATTTATTTAAAAATATTAAATTATATTATAATAAACATATATATCCAAAAATTATTTTTCAAACATTACTATTAATCTCTTAAGCATAGATCAGCCTTAGATTCATCTCATGTTGAAACTTTAGGTCAAAACAATATGGTTTAATTGGTTTTCTTATAAAAGGTAAATTATATTTTTTCTAAAGAATCTCTATCATTGCTTATGTCTTGAGAAATAGGCAGCTAGATCTATGGATTCCACTTGAAATCCATACACCCATGTAATAAGACTTCAAAGCATGCTCTAGATATAAATGATATGATTTAGAATTAAAAAAAAACCCTTACAATGAATACCTTAGATAACTATGCAAGAAGAGGAAAAGTGCTTTTTAAGCTCTAAATAATAGATGTTTCAATCAAACTAAGAAGATTTTAGGATGAAATTCGTTGTGCTTCAACGGGGCTCGGTTTTTTGGTTTGGGACAGAAGGAGAGTCGAACAATGGAGTGAATGTATATCAAGTATATTGGTCGATATATTGTAACTTATAGGCTGTATTGACCGATACGGTCGATATATTACTTGCATCAACTGATACAGTGTTGAAATTAACTTATCCTAGAATACGCCTGTGTATCGTGGGACAAAGTGGATACAAGATACATATCGACAGATAAGATAAGATATTTTAAACCATGTGTAAGAGTGAGGTTATGGTGATAGGAGAGGTAGGTAACTTATCAAAGGTCGCTTTTAATTCTAGGTGTATGGAGCATATGTTGCTGACTAAGTATTTGGGTCTTCCGCTTAGTGGAAAATACAAAGGCAAAATATGTTGGATCGAGGAATGGAGTTGTTTGAAAGAATGCTTGGAAGGTGTTGATATTTATTTAAGCAAAATTGGATGCTACAACTTGGAAGGAGAAGGGTAGTATGGAAGTCATAGAAGAAGCGTTGATGATTTGGAAATGATGATGTTGCTGAATCCATGAGATTGTTGGATGGAGTGGTAATTCAGAATAGCTAAGAAGATAGAAGAGTCTGGAAATTGAGTCAAATTGGTTCGTTCATGATGATGTCTTTTTACAAGGTTGGTGTCTATTATAGCATATATATGTTCCATCACTGCCATATTTGGAATTCATGCCCTAGCATAGTAGTCTTCTTTATGTAGACAACAGCATTGGACAAAATTCTCATCGTCAATCATCCAACAAGTGGAGGTTGGATGCTACCTATTAGATCTAATGTGTTGTATGGGGGATGTGTAAAGGGTTCACTTTCTAATTTATTTAATTTAATTTTTCCTTTTTGTTTTCTCTGCCTCCTACTTCTGGCCTAGGTGCCCATAAGCATCTATGATCAGTATGTTAGTAGAGGATTACATGAAGATGGGATTTCAAGTCCAAGAGGGAACTTATAGCCATGTCTCAAGTACCTCTTGAGACTTTACTAGCTAACCTTGATGGCATCTTCTTATTCATTTTAATTGTTCTAGGAGAATTTGGGTCCACGTTTTAGATGTTTGTGGGTTACATGGGTTTTTTTAGCACTCTGGTGGGTCACTTCTTGCTTGACAATGTGTTTTTTTCAAGCTCTAAAGGTTGTGAAGCTTGCAACTAATCTCGACAGTGGTATGCTAAGTCTATGAAAAGAGAGGAACAAAAGGATCTTTAAGGACTCCTATCTGCTCTTACAAATGCATAGAAAGTCTACTGTCGCCATTTGCCAAGTTCATTGCGTTGAAGTACATAGATTTGATGGTTTTTCTTATTAACAATTGGGTCACCCTTCTAAGGAGGGAGTAGCCTGTTATGCATCTGTATAGTTTAGCCCTTTTATCTTTTTCCCTTCTTTTAATTTTGGGGAATCTCTTTCCTTCCTTTCTTTCATATCATCGATACACATATCTTTCACTGATAGGAATCATGAATGTTGAAAAGAAAGTACTTCTATAAAGAATGTATCAATGTAGTCTCGGATCTCTGCCTCCTCTTGGTCTAAGTATTTCCCCAAAATCTCTCGTGGTGTGGGGGGTAACACTCCTCTCCCAAACTCCTGTATGGCGTCAACCATATTCTTGAAGTGTGGTGAGTTAGTTGCATTTGCGGGGATGTGATTGAAGATAAAGAATTTGGAAATAAACTTACCAATCTTTTCTCTTACATTTCCTCCACTCCAAATATGCTTAAGGCGCTTTTGCCTTGAATCAGATGACTTCTAGAGAGATGAATCTATAAGTGGAGCAGGCATCTTACTCTTAACACTCTTACTTCGCTCGAATGGTGGTGCTAAACGTGTTCTAGATGCAGTACTAATAGGTCTAGTACCCTCTCCTGGCTTAGATGGCCCAGCCACTGACGGCTCAGACCTTGATGCCCTAACCCCTGATGGCCTAGCCCTTGAAGGTCCAGCTCCATAAGCCTGTTGTCTCCGGTCCTCTTCCCTCTCATACTCAAGCTGCATGGATGCCCGGTATGCAGCGCAAAATTGTAATCACTCACGCTCAGTAGTGAGATTAGGTTGATAGGGAGTGCCGTCATCATCCCAATCATCATCGTCATCGTCATTGTCATCCACTAGTAAACTGGGTGGTTGATTCAATTTTCTTCTTTTACTCTCCTTTTGTTCCTTCTGATCTTTCCTTAATGTATCCCTGGTTAACAAATAATCTGCCATCAATTTCTTCACGTTAGGAGGCACCTTTGGACAATTAGTTACATTCTTGTAACCGTGTGCCAAGTGCTGTTTCAACCTCGAAACCCCACCACTCTTCATTATGTGTCCACAGTAGTTGCATTGGGATTTGTTTTTATCATTCTCGTACATGGTCTCGTGTTGCCATCCTATCTCTGGCTTCTTCCCAGTCAATGCCATCTCAGATGAACCTATAGCAAATAACAACATAGAAAAGACATAAGAACTCAAGACTTTCAACAATCCAATACTTTTATGTTCTACTATTTTCCTATATTTTTCTATTTTTTAATCATCTTTATATATTTTTTTAATATTAATTACACTAATTAAATAATTTCAGAAATTAATCAAAGTAAATTTGAACTCATAAACTATTAAGTTTTAGTAATATTGTTTTCTACTATTTTTCCTATATTGTTCTGTATTTGTTTTTAATTTATTGAATTTTTTTAAATATATAAATTATAAATATTTTTTATTAATGAAATAATTATTAAAAATTAAATCAGAATTTATTTTTATAATTTAAATTATAAAAATTTACTACAACAATATTCTAATATTTATTACAGAATAAATATAAGCTATTTTTACCTATTATATATATATTTATTTAATTATTTTTGCCGAGAAATAATTAAATAGATATATTTATTTTGAAAAAGGAAAAGTAAGGACACCCATCTGTAGATCGGGTGTCATTACTTTACATATAATTAGTATACTTGAAAACATGTGCAGATTTACTCTAGATCTGAATATATATATATATATATATATATATATATATATATATATTATGTATTTTTCTGAAACAATAATTAAATAAAT
>JAUPMG010058395.1:2818-42554 GCA_031762675.1 Pachysandra terminalis | reverse complement strand
AGGTCAAGCAAGTCAAGCAGGTTAAGCAGGTGACACGTGGTCAAGCAGGTGACACGTGGCTGCTTAATTAGGTCACTAGATCAACAATATTCATTGATAATCAAGAAACTTTATCTTCATTACTATTGCAGTATAATAATTAATTGATGAAAGTGTAACAATATTTCCTTTCTACTATCCCTAAATTAGAATTAAAGAGCAAAAGATTAAAAGTTATTTAATTAACCTAAACTTCTACTTGTTCAACTTCAGAGTGTCAATGAAGCTCTTCCCTTGTCCAATATCATTGTCTGAAAGAAACTTTAGAAAGTCTCTGAAGCTGCTTTCCTTATACGCTCTAGGGTTGTTTTCATCAACTAGTTCTTTAGCAGTCTCCATCTTCTCATCCAAATCCAAACTATGGAAACTAGCAATAGATAGTCTAATTCTCTCAGAGTTCAAAGCTGCTCTATGAACCACACTCTTGTACAAGCCATTGCTTAGTACTTCAAGATGGTCTCCCACATGGACTTCTAGGGCACCCTCAAGCAGTGGGACCAGTCTCCATGTGCCGTCGTCGGAGTTCTTGACTTCGAGCCCCGGCGAACTCTGGAAATGGATAGTTAAGCAGCTGTAATCCAAATGCGGCGGCAACCCTAACGCGACCTCCGGTTGCGGGCACGGTGGGTAACAGTTAATGGCCATGACTTGCATTCCATCCTCCATTTTGTCCTTCATGTGTGTTGGGCCTAGACCCAGTCTCTCAGTTATGGCTCCCATTACTTCCATGGCTACCTTCCTAGCTTCCACTGCATATTTGCCCATGTTTTCCCTGATTCGATAAAATCATCAAAAGATAAGTTAAACCCATTAAATTGCACCAATGAGATTGATTTCAAAGGAAGCTTTGTTCTATCCAAACCATTTTTTTTTTCAGAATTAATTAAGGCTTTTTACAACTTTTTTTTGCTTTCATTTTAATGTGATAATTGCTGCCTTTAGCGCATATATGTGATCCAGACATTTTAAATAGGGTTGCGATACCATCCTGGAAATAACAAATTACGAATTTCTGATTTAATTTTGTTTTCAAAATTATAATTTTGTCCTCTGTGTTGTTTCACATCACAGGAGGATTTCCTGTGAACTAGTTCACAGAAGATCTCACTCGGTTTAGAGGTATATGCATTAGAATTAGGGTTTCGATTTGGTTTGGTTTAACCAAGCTTCAATCTAAAACTAAACCGATTTAATAACTTCAAAACCAAAATCAAACCAACTGTCTAAAAACCCCAACCCAAACCGAAGTCGGTTTGAGTCAGTTGGTTTTTGAGTTGAACCGACCCAATTGCAGGTCTACAACAAATCACTTGAATGGTGTCCTATTATCAAAATGTGTTGTGCCCAAATAACTAACATTTCAGGACGACATCATTGATTAACTTATCTATCTCATTGAAAAACAAAAGAAGGTAGGCTACGTCAACGTATAGTATAGACAAGACTTGGAAAAGAACAAGAACACTTGGGTTGGTTATAATATATCTAATAAAGAAGCTGATCAGAGCTTAATTAATTAAGAGAAACAATTAGAAGTATACTACCTGTAGTTAGTGGGATTGGGTGGCCATGAATCAACCCAGTCTTTAAGGGGATGGGCGTAATGTTTTAGGAATACCCTCCAAAACTGGACCTTATCAACTCCATCTTACGGGCTTGTTCACATCATTAGACATGAACTTCATCTTCTCCTGTGCTGGCAACTTGAAGAACTCAGAAGCTGAAGCAAGAGCTTCCTTCATTACTAATTCACAAATCCCATGATTAACTATCTGCATGGATGATGAACAACAACAACAACAACAATACAATCACTATTAGTTGTTCATTAATTAATAATGAACTTTTTATTTGAGCACTTAATTACCTGAAAGAAACCCATTTGCCGACAAGCTTTACCGATCTTTCTTACTACGGTCGACCTGTGTTTGGGACTCCGGTGTAGTTCCGCCAAGTCGATGACCGGAAAAAATGCAGTTTCTGGTGGGTTCAACAATGGACGATCGGACAAAGGCACCATGTAACACTCAGGGACATGGGAGAAACCCAACTCTTGCGCTGTCAGGAACGAGTTCGAATCCTTCTCCCTATCCATCACTGAGTTCAGTTTGGATTAAACTGTAGAAATCAACCTGAAGGTTGGAGAGAAGTAGGATGGCTTAGAAGGGTATTTATAGTGTTGTGTGGTAGGTACTAGTTGGGGCAAACCTGGATTAGAATGTTCTAAGTCGTCCCAGACATACTGTTTCTGTGGTGACTCTTTTATCCTTTTTAAAGATTTACTCTATCTGGTTTACGCGTTTCCATGACGATCTTCTTGCAATGAACCCGTTCAAGGGAATCTACAGATCGACAATCACAAGTCGTATGCTGCAACTTGCAGATACCAACATGGATCGGTTTAATGTCACACATTTAGTTGATTTTGTCTTTAATGTCACGCATTCAGTTAATTTTGTCTTTTAGTGATGATGTGAGGAACAACCAGATGTGGCGTATATACACACATGCTTTAACCAATGTTCCTTCAATTTCGCTCCAGACAAAATACTCTCCTTTTCTACGGCATAGATGAAAGATTTGGCCCATCCCAACTAATTGATGATATTTCAATTTATATAAGTTTCATTAGTAAAATGAAAAACAGAAACCTTTCGGCTATAGTTCTCAATCATGTTTATAAGAGGTCAAGATGCTAATCAATTTGGAATTGATCATCAATGTAGTGCTAGTGTGGACCCTTTCCCTTAAATCCATACAATTGTCTTGCATATAAAAGATGAAATGCCACTAAAGCAACTAGAACAGAGTTCAAGGAGGATCTGTGAAACAGGGGAAGCACACATCTGCACTTATCTAACATTGAAATGCATTCAACTATAAACAATTCTCAATTATCAAAGATGTTCATACATCAAAAAAAAAAATTAATTGTCATTCCAAAATCAATGCAATAAACAGTTCTCAGTGTTTGGCCTCATTTCCATCTTCAAAAAATACAGCTCTCATCCACTCTTATGGGTCTCTTTCCATTAGTAAAAACAGCTCCCTTCTCATTTCCATCTTCAGAGATGCCTGAAAAAACAAAAGAAAATGCCTCATTGGATTAGAAGTTATTTATCTCAAGTAGACATGTGACCTTACATTGACAAATATATAATTATGGGTTGCTACCACTCAAATGATTCTCTTCTTATCATTGATAAGATAGTTTTGAGTAAGCATGCTGACCAGACTAGCACAGATGTCTGTATCCCCTTTGAGCTCTAAATTGGGGAACACTCCAAATCATAGATACCCAAATGAGATTATATGATCTTAGTCCTTGTAGAAACGGGTACTAAACGAGATACCCAAAGTAAAATATAAAAACCAGAATCCAAAGGAAAAGAAGAAGAATGAGGGATAAATGGCTGGTTAGGGAGGGAGTTTCGTAGGTTCTGGAAAGATTGATGATTATTAGTTTCACACTAGGTATAAGTATCCCCAATCAAAACTTAAAATCAGGTAATCTCTAGGAAATTCAGGAAAACTTGGAAAATTGGACATCATCAACAAATTCAAAAATTGTCACTCTCCACTAGGATCCACAACTGATAGTAAAAATGCATCCAAACCTGATATAAGTAACTATGCCCATGCTTATACCATCGAATTGTTACTGAAACAAGTCAAAACAGATCTCCATGCCTCCAGAATCTATAACCCTGAGAAAAAAAAAACATGAGTAGAGGCTTTTTAAATATAACTATCTTAGGCCTGAAAATAGCGCATCTATGAAAAATAACATAGTACTAAAAGAATATTTATGTGTTGGATCTAATGAGTTAATAGTAGTAATGACCTGTTACTGTAGCTAGTCTTGTTGTGAACCAATTGTGGAGAATAAATGCTCTTGATATGATCTTCTAGTGTATAAATCTTGTTGCTACATAGTGAAAAGTCGAATAGAATTCATAAAAGAATGTTAGGAGTAAAAACAATGTATATAGAATGGAAAGAAAAAAACATGAGAAAAAATTTACCAAAAGCATGTGACGAAAGGTGTTGGGATTTTGTGGTTGGTTCAATTGAGTCGAAAGTGAAGGCCTATACATAAATACAGGTTGAGGATAACCGGAAGTACTTGTACCAATATATGAAGCATCGAAAGCCCGGGATTCCTAGTTGATGATTAATAAAATAATTACAAATGGAAAAGTAAAAACAAATAATCTAAATGTGTTAACCTTGACATGTTACCTGAACTGATTGTAGTGGTTCAGTGAATGGTCTTGTAACTTGTTGTTGAGAAACTTTGGGTGGAGGATGTCGGACCTTGGACTGAAGTTGTTTTCTTTTAAGGGTTTTTTAAGGTTAGGGAAATGCACACTTTGCATATTGTGATTTGGTGCCTTGACCAAGTCATTTTATGGTAAGCACATACTCTTTAAAAGTTATTGTGTTTGAGTGATTTTTTTAACCTCAGTTCTTCTATTGCCCCAAAATACCCTTCACACAAATCTCTGAAATTGCTTTTTAGACCCTCATTCCAAATCCCCCATTCTCCTTCATTTCTCGTTCTGGAGAAACCCCAACCCTAAATCTTCTTCTTTGTTCTTCTTCTCGACCCAGCCAAATCCCTTCTCCCCTCGTTTTTCATCTCTCTTCCATTCATTTCATCTCTCTTCAAGAAAACCTAGATTTCACAGCTTTGGAGAACCTGCGATTTGGGAAAGAACCTGCAACCTGCGATTTGGGAACGACCGGAACGAACCCTCCTTCTCTTCCATTCTTCTTCCTGCGATTTTGGAGTACTTCCTGCGATTTGGAGTTCTTCTCAAGGTGTCATTTTTGCCCTAACTTTATTTGTTCACATAACAATGGTTGGCTAGAGAAATTTCCAATGAATTTGCCACTTCACAATTCTTTGGCAAAACTTTCAATGGCATTTCTATTGCAGTTTCATTAATTTTCTAAAAACATGAAAAATTCAAGCATGGACTGTTCCAAATTTTCTCTAAGGATGGAATGCAAAATTCTCCAAGGGTAGCATTTGTAATTGAGGTCTCTCTAAAACCATGAAGACTTTGTATTTTTTTTCTTCCTTTAATCGGTTAGTCCAGCCCCTCCTTACCATTTGCCATCATTTTTAACATAAATGCATATTTTGCAACTTTCTTGAACACCATATGACTCCTTGAAATTATATTTTCTGATCTGTCTGAAACACTGTTTTCTTATGACAGTTTTCAAAATGTTCATCTTTGGCCTTTAATATGTCATCTTCCTTGATTTTCTTTGTATACTGCTTCTCTTAATCTATATGAGCCTTTTTATAGACATCTAGATATGCGAATTAATAGTTTCATATATGGAAATCCAAACCATTTTATTCTGCACTATTTAATTCTGTTTGTCCATTGCCTGTTATAAAATAGAACCATTTCCAGATGTTTATTTCTTTTTGCTTTTCCTGATTTTTATTAATTGACACTTGTCCATTTGTCTTGACGTTTAAGATGATCCTCGAATCCATGTGGATTGGTATGTATTCTATTGCTCAAATGGAATTATATCACAATAAGCCATGTATTGGCCTTTTCTTTTTTATCTTAGCCCATTCCGCACATGTAAATGTACTCTATTATTGCTTTCCCCTAATTATTCGTCCATCGACAATTAGTCTAATGTTGATGGACAAGGAGCCTGAGATGATGATGATGACGAGGAGGCTAATGGAGATGAGGATGCTGATGGAGATGATGATGGCGATGCTGGTGACGGAGATGATAGGACAAAGGAGGGTGTGGATGATGAGGATGAGGATGAGGTTGTGGATGGTGATGATGAGGCTGAGGCTGAGGCTGAGGATGGTCAGGACAAGACTGAGGCTGGTGAGGATGCAGATTGCGATGATGCTCATAGCCATATTGATAGTATGTCATTGAATATAATATATCATTATTAATTAGTTTAATACGTAAATACATTGTTTTTATACCTTCTTAACTTTATTGGGTGCCTTAAATATACAGATATTATATATGTTGATCAATTGGGTGATGCACCCATTGTGCCTCCTAGACGTCATGCACTCGGTGTGCGTATGAGTGTTCGATTAGCTGAAAACCCGAGGGTATGTAGTACTCATCTTCCGAGACAACCTACACGACCAAGACGTGCACATGTTGAGGAGGCACCGTCCTCATCGGTCCAGCATCCAGCGGTGATCCCAGAGGCCTCTCAGTCTTCATCACAGCCATTGCCACGACCACTCATCGCTACAAGCATCTTGATAGTGGTGGTCGCTCTTGGAAGAAGTTGAAATACATGGGTGATTTATGACAGAGCTTCCATTGATGACAAGTGTATGAAAATTTGTGAATGTTTAGTCATAACATGAGTTGCTTCACATTCTTTCACAACTCTTATGATTCTTGTCTCCTTTTCTTTTTTTAATTTGTTTTTGTAGTGTTGCTTCTGTTAGAGTAAGGTTAAATGACTTTTGATACAAGGTTTGCACCGGTAGACCTGCCGGGCACGAACTTCAATTTAATTATTTAAACGTAAATTTGCTTGTAAGAAAACAATGAACCTACCCTCATCATAACAAAACAATGTGGGGTGGCAAGGGTATGTGTTTTTTAATGAAAAGTTATTCTGAAAATAAGCTTAAAGAATAATTATATGTTATATGCCATTTGAAACAAGACTAAGTTATAAGAATCTCTAAAACCACACTTTACTCTATTTGTTAATAATTTTAATAACTTGTTATTGTTTTTAACAATCTCTTAACAAATCCTATTACATCTTGGTAAAAATATAACAAGTTGGTATTGTTTTTAACAATTCCTGTACAAATCTTATTACATCTTGGTAACAAAATACCAAGTTGGTATTTGTTTTAACAATTCCTGTACAAATCCTATTACATCTTGGTAAACAAAATACCAAGTTGTTGTAAACTACAACAAGTTAGTATTGTTTTTAACAATTGCTGTACGAATTTTTGTTTTAAAAGAGTTTGAACTATTATTCTAGAGTTGCGTAAATATGAACCTGTTAAAAGGGATATAAAATACCTGCTTAATATGTTCGAATGGTATGTAAAGTACAAATTTAATAAGAACATTGTTAACCACTCAAATTATCCTTCTAAAATATTTACACGTCCATATAAAGTTGTACATATAAAATAACATAATCTTTCAAACTTAATTTTTGGAACTCATCCAAAATCTTTCGTCCAAAAGCAGCTATTCTTTTAGAGGCTTCCACTTCCGTTTCAATCATATGCTTTATAATATTGGTGTTGACGACATCGTTCTGAATAAGGCTCCTCACACGATCCACTGTATCAACGCAAGGGTCCTTGACATCTTCTGTGATGGACCCGCCATCCTGTACTTCTGCCAATAAATAAATATTTAGTCATAAACGATTCAAAGCTTTGAAAACCCATTCCAAACCCTAGCTACTTCAGTCAGATTGCAATACATGAAAAATGTCAATGTAAGAACCATGTATGTACAAATGTGTGATCCTTTCTATGTGATGGAAAACCCTAGAAGATTAACTAAATAAATCAAAAAAAAAAAAAAAATTGGAAAGATAGAAATTATATATGAAAGGACCTTATCACTTTATTTTCTTGTAACAACCCACTTTTAGCAACACAATTTTTGTGATTCATGAAGTAATCAAATAATACATTCTGATATTACACAAGTCATGTTTATGGATGTAGGAAGTGGTCTCCCTAACCTTAAAAAACTATCAAGATCTCCAATTAAAGCTATGCTGATAACTTCTGTGAATGGAAAGATCTAATGGTTAATAGAAACCAACAAATTTAGTGAATAAATAAATGAAAATCAGAAAGAAAAATCAATTTCGGTTCTCCTGTATATGAAATCTATTCAAACATGACAAGGGTCAGCAAGGTTCAGTAAAGAGTGATTTTATAAGAATTGAACTAGGCTGACAGAGCTCATGACAGAACAATTTATAATGCAGTCGATTAATTGCACACAAATAAAGTTAGGGCAAAAGTGATACCTTGAGAAAAACTCCAAATCACAGGAATAAGAACTCCAAAATCGCAGGACAAAGAATGGCAGAGAATGAGGGTTCGTTCCGGTCGTTCCCAAATCAAAGGTTGCAAGTTCTTCCTCAAATCGCAGGTTCTCCAAAGCTGTGAAATCTAGATTTTCTTGAAGAGAAATGAAAGGAATGGAAGAGAGATGAAAAACGAGGGGAGAAGGGATTTGGCTGGGTCGAGAAGAAGAATGAAGAAGAAGGTTTAGAAGTTTGAGAAGAAGAATGTTTAGGGTTGGGGTTTCTCCAAAACGAGAAATGAGGGAGAATGAGGGAATTGTAATGAGGGTCTAAAAAGCAATTTCAGAGATTTGTTTGAAGGGTATTTTGGGCAATAGAAGAACTGAGGTTAAAAAAATCACTCAAACACAATAACCTTTAAAGAGCATGTGCTTACCATAAAATGATACTTGGTCAAGGCACCAAATCACAATATGCAAACTGTGCATTTCCCTAACCTTAAAAACCCATTCTTTTAATTCTTTTTTGCTTTTTTGGATTTCTCAACAACATTTGATTAATGCACTTGATTTGTTTGTTACTGATGAGACATGGGCTCATTAGGCTTCTTTTTTTTGCCTCTTTTGACTTACAAGCTTGTAAGAGCATTCGGATACGGATGCATGTTGCAACCTGAACAAGCAGCACTAGATTTATGTTTCAAACTTCTTATTTTTGCTTGGTTATCGATAACCTCGACACTAGCTTCGATTGGATCATTAATAGAGTCTTCCTCGTTACACATTTCTTCAAGTTATGCATAACTTCCAACCATTGTGTCTTCTTACTCTGTTTTTATGCCAAAATAAAACAACTAAAAATTATTGATGATTATGATGATAAAGGGACAAGTAATTAATGTTGATACATGAAACAGAAAGTATCAACCTAGATAACATACATCAACATCAAGATTTACAAAGAGATAGAAATTCAAAAGGTAAGCAGAGAATCTTACATTTCAATTTAGATAGATAAGCTCCTTGAACATCCTAGTCTATAGAACCGCCAATAACATATAAAACTTTTTTCTTAAGCTTTTGAATGGTCTGCACACATTGAATCAAGGACAAGGTTATATCTAACAGAAAACACCTAAGATAACACCATCCAAAATTCAATAATGCGCACCAAAGAAGAAATATTTTCCCATCTGTGAACCGAACTAGCAGCTTCTTTGAGGTGAGAACAATCATTATGGTCATAAAAGAATAGATAAGTAGAATTCCCAGTTGCCTCTGCTACCCAGAGATGATTTGTTTGGTCTCTTGCTCGCTTGACAAATAAGAGTTCTACGACAGTAGGAAGGAGATGCTAACTATTCTTCATTTTATCAAACAGGTAATGTGCAATCCTTAAAACTTGCAGACATAGGGCGGTGATAGCTGGGAAGAAAAGAAGAAAAGAAAAAAAGAAAAACGAAAGAGAAATGAACGAGAGAGAGAGAGGAAGGAGAACGAGATGGTAGGAAAACAGAAATTTCGTTCCCTCTCCTGCCTAAACAAATTTCAAAAAACAAAAATAAATGGCGTTTCATGTTCTTTTTTTTAAAAGACCCGTCCGTTAATGGACGGAAGGCTCTGTTAAATGGTCTCGTGAGGGTCACGAGACTCGTCTGGAACATGTGGCGAGCATCAGCATGCGCTGCCGCCGATGCTTCAGCCCCGTGCTTCAGACAATGTAGTCCCATGGGGCGAAAGGAATAAGAACAATTTTTTGGACCACTCATAGGGCTCGGACTATTATTGACACCAGCGTAGCGATAGTGGCCTCACGGGATTGTGGACACCCAATTCTGGTCAATCACTTGAATCCTTATAAAATGAGTGGTGATAAAGTGTGGCAATAAACCCCTAGAAAGTCCAAGGATACACGTAGATTCAATATATGATTTCTACCATGATAATGGCCCATTTGGTCAAATGTGTTAACAATGAGTTTTTCATTAATTGGTTTTTCACTTTAATGAAAACCCATATTTTGGTTGAGCACAATCCATACAGTCCAAATACTTTAGTTATGTTCTCGCTTAACCCAATCCACAATCCAAGTCTATTAAGATAAGCTCAATCCACATAGTTCAAATAAGTGTCCCAAAAGAAACGCAAAAAGACAAACCCAATCCACATCACACTCATTCTAATTTTTTCACACTTTTGGCATTCCTCTTATAACTCAAGAAAGAAGTGATCTATATTGCAAATTGGTATTAGCATTGGTCTTTACTCTTTCGACCTATCAATTTATACATCTATCCCAAGTTTTTCACTCTTTTTGCATCACCTTTTAGAGTTTAAAGACAAGAATATCTACCATTTATAATGGGATAATTTTTGGTCAATGACCATTGACCCATTATTTATTACTACCTTTGACATCCACCCATATCAATTCTCCCCACCTAACCCCTTTACATTTGTACTTTTAGGTTTAACATTTTTATACCTGAAAGTGTAAATCCATAAAAAGGCAAAGTTATTATAGAACTTTATCCCATCTCAAAGACCAAACTACCAATTTCAAAATTCGAAAAGTAACCCAAGACCTTCACCTTTGGCCTATAAATACCCCCTCTCATCACCCATCTCCACACACCTTCAAGCCTTCTCTTTAGCCTTAGAGAAACTCTTCATCTTTCTCTTTAAAAATTCTTAGAAATAATCTTGAAAAAATTCTCAAAAAAAAAAAAAAGAAAAGAAAAACCCAAATCTAATCTTGCCAACTCACGTTGAAGAGAAATAATTATTGAAGCCATTCAAGAAACTTGACATTTCAAGCAACAAAGAGGAAATTATTACCTCACCAAGTTACTTTATGTTGTAGTGTTCTTGTTTTCTTCTTTATGACATTTTTTTTGGATCAATAACATAAAATATTATTAAAAAGCATGAAAAGGATACAAGGGAAAAGAAAAAATATACAACACGCAACAAGCTAAAAAGACCAAAAAACTCTAAAATTCCCCTTGTGAACACAAACCAACCGAAACAAACCCAATAGATTACAACCAAGCCACTATCCCAACTCCTCATCAAATCAGACCACTGTACGTCCTAAAATTTTGGAAGTATGCACAGCCAAGAAGCTACTAGACTCACAATAGAATCAATAAGGGCATCTACTCTTACTTTGCCCCTAAAACATTCTCCTGTTTCTTTCACCCCAAATTCCCCACAAAACTGCAAAAAAAAAACCTACTCATGTTTCTTTATATCATTTGTCTTAATATGTTAATATATTGTTGGTTTTCAAATGTTATTAGTTACTTAAATGTTAAGTATGGAGTAACTCTTTTTCTTAATCAATGAGAACATAGAACTCTTCTTTTAACTTGTCCTTTTTTAAGTAGTTTCATTTTTAAGTTTTCTTCATTCTTCTCATATAGGTAGTTTTTATTTACATGTGAAAATAAGGATTAGTTTCTTTCTCAATCAATAAGAAAATGAAATTATCTTTTTACTTGCAACTTTTTTCTTAGGTCATGTCATTTTCATGCTTCCTTTCTTTTATCATGAAGTTAATTTTTATTTCTTCACATATATAAATCAAGCAAGGATTGGTTTACTTCTCAGCCAATGGGAAAATAGAACTCTCCTATTAACTTGGTCTTTGTTATCTTATCTTTAAATTTTCTTCATTTAACCATATAGCTAGATATTTATTTATTTTTATGTCAAAATGAGACCTATTCTTTTTCTAATCATTCGGAAATAGAACTTTCCATTTAAATTAGTCTTTTTCTCAAGGCATTCTAATTATAGTTTTGTTTTCTCATGTTGTTAGATTTCTTGTGTTTGCATGTGAAACCAGGAAAGGCTGGTTTTCTTCCCAATCAATGGGAAAGTGAAAATATCCTTTTACTTGGTTTTTTTTTTTTTTTTTTGGTTACTTCATTTTTCTGTCCCATGTTTTCTTTTCTCAGGTTATAATGTAGTTAGTTTATTTAAATCTAGGTAGTTTCATTTTTCTTTATATTAATGCCACTTAAGTCCATTTGTAATTACCTTCATAGTATTATCTTCTATCATTCCTTTCCTAATTCATTAGCACCTTCTTCGAGTTTTTTAATTTGCTTCTTTATTCAAGCATGATCATAGTTAATTTTTTTTTATTTGATTTCAGGTATGCTAGTAGCTTGTTAATAATGGTTTATTTTCAGTGCTACATTTTTTCTATTATAAACAAATGCATGCTTGAATCACAAAATGCATCATATAATCTCATAAACCTTGTCCCACCCATTTTACCTGTTTTAGAAGGGGCTTAATAAGCTCGCGAATGGGTGACCATTGTCCCCAGTGGCCAAATCTTACTCTTGAAGTTAGTAGGCCTAAGGCTAGGCGACCATTGTCCCCAGTTTCAGTGCCCAACACTCCATCCAAAAGCCAAACGATCTGAGAAGCATGTGGAGAAATCCATGTGTAGAGGCTAGTTTGCTGGTTTTGGTGCCCATTGGCATTTAGATGCATATATACACCTCACCCCTTTCATGTAGAGCCGCTTAGGTTAGCATGTCAGTAATTTTAGAACGCGTGTTCTTGTTTTGTTCACTCAATATGAGTCCATAGAAAAAGGTACTAGTTTAACTCTTATCCCACGTCAATTGCAAACCTAATTAAATGCTTAAGAGGATAATAAGGTAATCAAGAAGTAACCGGTTTAAATCTGATGAGATGGGGTGCCTAACACTTTTGCCATTTTCATAATTGAACATCCGAATCGATTGATCTCTTGTTACACATCTAGTGGAGTCATTAGTTATTTTTAGGGACTCTGAGAGCTTTAGGGGTGGAGGGTGTTTTCCGTGACCACTTAGGTTCTATTATACATACTTTCTCGTACCCTTTAGGGGTGTTGGGGGGTTAAGTTAGCGCAAAATTGTTCGCACTTCTCACAGGTTTGAGGGAGGCGAAGGCAATAGGTTTTTAAATCTTATAGTTGAAGAAGATTCAGCTGTAATTATTGGTGGCTCAGATCCTCCCGATCTTCCTCTTGAAGATTGTCCCGTCTCTTTTAGTAGGCCATCTCCTTGGTAACTGAGTTGAACATCTCGTTCTCTCATTTGCCACAATCAGCCAATGGGCTTTGGCGAGAGGAGACGTAGACAGCGATCGTCTGTTTACTGGCATACCTTCAGAGGAGATCTTGTTAGGGAGGGGTGTATAATCTTGTATCGATCCTTCTCTGATGATGGAATGGGGTCTATTGTGTTCCTCGTTGTTTCTATTTTTCCTGTTTTGACCTCAGCTTGAGGTTCCCTATGTACATTTTTACTTTCTTCTCTTTCTAATTCATATTTTGTTATTAAAAAAAAAAAAGAACTCTTAACATTAATGGTAGAATGTATGATATTAAAGGGTTTTTGAATTATTCTGAAACTCGGATGTCAAGTTTCTAAAACTAATACAGCTTCAGAAATTAAGCCTTTTAATTTCGTTTTTGTAAAATAAAATAAAATTTAACAGCTATTAATTTGCTAATATCAAACGTATCAAACTAAAATTCAACTTTTTTATAATTAGAAACTAGAAGTGCTTTAGCAATATAGAAAATAGAAAGAAAAAGTGAAATAACAAAAAAGACAGCATAATTAGTCTGAGTTTCTCGATTTGAATTTCTGGAATCCAAGTTCTATACGAACTGAAGTTCATGTTCAGGTTATATAAAACCCACTTCACGTTAACATCTTCCACCAACTAGAACTCTTTTTCTTTTCTTCTCCTTCTTTTCTGCATGCTTCTTCTTTTCTGCATGCTTCTTCTTTTCTGCCTTCTTCTTTTCTGCATGCTTCTTCTTCTTTTCTGCATTGTCAATGGGGTTTAATGGAGAAATTCTAGAAATCTTCTCTTGGTTACCAGCAAAAACTGTTGTTAGATTTACAGCAGTTTGTAAATCCTGTCTTGAGTATCTAATAGATAATTTTTTTTCTAATTAAACAATCCCAACACTTGCAAACCATGGGTGACACAGACCTCTTCATCCAACCGTATTCATCTTGGGGTTACAACGACGGCGTGGAGTTGTAGTCAACAACTGGAGATAATTGTTCTTTTGGCTTGCCCACAAGGTCTTTGCAGTTCTTGAAGGACACATCAAGAGTTATTGCATCCAACAATGGTTTGGTTTTATGTATGAACATGAGGAAGGATTCATTGGAACTGTTTATGTGCAAGTGTGCAACCCGGCTACACAAACATGGCTGCCCATTCCAATCCCAGTAAATTTCAAAGATACTACAATGATTCCTGCCGGGATTGTTTTCGATAATGATGATCAAGCCAAGTTCCCTAATGACTATAGGCTGATAGTTGTACAACCGACAATGGATTGGTCTTCAACTTTAGAGTGCAAAATCTACTATGCGATGGAAAGAAAATGGAAGGAGCTAAAAAGCATTGAAACCGGTAGCAGAAATCTTCGATTTCAAATTCTGATTTATTGCAATGGGTTGCTCTATCTTATCTCAGATAGTTTACCTTAGATAAAAACAGCCCTTACCATAGGCCATACGTTGTTTCGTACAATGTGGAGAAGGAAACACGATCATATTACGATTACCTAAGGAATCACAAAAAGGTTTGCACGATGCTAGTTATGATTTGAAGATATTTAGATGGGGGAAGATGGATAATTCATTCCAATTTATTTGTTTGGTTAGATTGTTGAAGAGTCGTGTGTTTACTGTATGGGTTCTCGAGGACAAGTTCATCGTCTAAAATTTTAAAGGTACGAGTTCGAACCATTGGTATGAAGAGGTAGAAGAATACCGACATCATCGCTGGATTTACTGTCATGAATGAGTACTCATTAGTATTTGCAACAGAAGATAAGGTCTATCGGTATCGACATTTGACAGACTTGAGGCGTTAGGAAGCCAAGGAAGTTTGTGGCCACAAGTGTGGGAACAGTGTGTGTCTCAATTCTTATGCTAACCTCTTCGTCCTTGTGGGAGTTCTAAACCATTGCCTCTATGATGCTTAGATGTTTTCATGTTTAGTTTCAATCTTATATACTGTTTATATCATAAATTTTGTTAATACTTTTCAATAATTCTTTTTTCTGTATTACGGTTGCACTATTAAGATCCTTATAGTTGTACCTGATGATGAAGTTACAGATGTGATGTGCATTGGAATGTTAAGGGTTTAGTTTTTTTTAGTAATATATTTTTGCAAGGAAAAAGAGCTTTCTGTAGTACTTATTGTCTCCTCTTCCACTACTTTGTCTACTGCCATCAAACCCATACAATGATATTAATTAGCCCCGTCGAGAGCTGTAATCCACTTCAGGTAACAGGGGAATGTCTACTTGGGGCTGAGGGAGTTGGAAGGGAAACTGTTGGGGGCTTCTTTTCTTTATATATATTTGTGTCTCAAGTTTTGGTTCACCAAATCTGGGTATACATGTTCCTGTCCTTAACACCACTTCATGTTTCTGTCCTTTCATCACAGTATTCCTTCAATTAAATCAATCTGAAATTTTCTTAAAACTACTGTTTACATCCTTCTCTGATTCACTGAAAAGCTCCAAAAGAAACAATGATCTGTGCAAATATCTTGCACTTGTATTCAATTTTCTTTTCTTTTTTTCCCTCCTGCTTTGTTGTCATATTTGTGAGTGTCAAAATGGTTACTGGCACTATCCACTAAGCACTCACATCCATTAATCTTCTATGACAGCTGCGGCTCCCTATCTGTTCTGTTAAACATATCATAATCATCCACGGCAGATTCCTTTCTTGAATACAAATAATTACATCTGATTAAGTATCAGCATCAGAACATGTGAAGAAATTCAGCTTAGCCTTCTAAAATGTAGGCAAGGAGGTCATAGTTCATCAGAACATGTGAAGAAACTCAGCGCTGTGTTATGCTTGAAAAGGATTACGGAAGATAAAGATCAATTGTTTCCATCCACTACATTGTGCTAAGTTCTTCCAATCTTTTTAAAAAATGTTTCTCTGAATTCTGATTTAGGATTTAATGAATCTAGCAAATAGGTTTCTTCTTCAAATTCAACCATGTTTCTGAAACATGTTGGACCTTGGGAGAAGGAGAGGCAGTGGGAAGTAGTACAAGGCACTACCCTTTAATGCTCTCATGTTGCCAAAACAAGATTGGGTGAATGAAGAAGCATGTGAAGGTTCTCAATTCTAAAGAGAATAATAAACTGGGTTAATTTCTGATGAAAAATATTTGATTAGTTCGCTCATTCAAATATCCAAGAGGACCTACTCATTAAAGTAGACCTTGCTAAATTAAGCTTTTGAAAGCATAATATGGTTATTTCCATACAATTTGATTACACAATAATAGGAAATGTAGTTAAAAACATCGGAATTTATCAACATGCATCACTTGTCTGGAAATCGAAGAATAGAATATATCAACAACAAAAAGAATTTTAGCCACTGAAATCAAACAGCTGAAGATCATGTGCCACTCACAATGATTATCAATAGCACAATGAGAGAAATAATGAAAAATATTGCCAAATTCATCCACCTCCAAATCCATATTCACATCTGGGGACTACTTACAAAAAGCAACTAAACTCATCTTTCATTCCATTTTGTGCACTATAAATAAAAAAGCACAAAATTAGGAATCAACTTTTCGAATTTCTTTCATCATTACAGATAGATGATGTAGCATGCCTCCATTGATGTCTCAATGTGATAATCAGTGCCATCTACCAAAACGAGAACATGAAGGAATCTAAATAGAAAGAAGCTAAACCTTTGGTGGAGCATTAGGGATTTTGTATGTATCCTCTGTGATTCCATCCAACCACAAACCAGGGAAGACATTCTGGAAGAGACCTTCTGTCTGCTACTCCAAAAATTCTTCACATCGTTATCAATACTTCCCGGTAAATACATTTGCAATTCTCTCCCATTTTTTTTCCAAATCTTGCCTGCAAATGAATCACCACCCTTTCCTCTCATCTGCTGAAAATTTTCACCAACTTGGTTTTTTGATATACATTTCCAACAAAAAAAAGAAGGGAAAAACCTTTCTAGTTTTAGGAGGATAAAAATTAATTGATAAATCATCATGGAAGGATGTAGTTTTGCTCAATCTTAATGAAAATTATGCCCCATAAAGAAATCTATGTATATTTTTTTAAATACTCTTTCTGGATATGCAGAAGCTCATCCGTATAAAAAAAAAAAAAAAACCCTTTCACCCAAAAATGAAAACAAGTTATCAAAGTAATTTTATTCATCGTCTCGTTAGGATCTAAACCTAAAAAAACAGCAGAACAAACATTAGAGAGATCTATTTAGAAGTAGATTCTTTGAGTAAAGCATCATCAGTACATGTTAAGGACATCATGTTGAGCAGGCCTCCAGTTCTGGCTGTCAATTCTCCTTTATTCAGAATAAAGGAGTATTTTACTTCCTTTCATCAAATTCTTCTTGAAGATTTTATCTATTTCTGGTGTAGACTGATATATTATACTTGAGAATGAACTTGTAGCCCCTGAGATCTATGTACTCCATTTTTATTTATTTTTACTAAGATATGGATTTGTTTTATTCACATGATCGATAGATAATAAGAAACATTTGGATGTGGTCATATGGTATGTACTTTTTCTGAAGTTCTTACTACATGGTAATTTTAAAACATAATTTGTTAACATATGCTTGTGGAAATAAAATATCCATTTGATCACTTGCTACTTCATCCAAGTGCCGAAACATGCTCATCGATCCAGCCATTCCACCTGAAGGCCTCTTCTTATGATACCATCATACCCTATAAGCGATATTGTTGGATGATGCAAATTTCAGAACATTCTATCAGCTCCACTACTTTTGTTGATCAACAAAATACGGGTTAGCTAAACTTGCAGACTCTCCAGCTCAGGAACTGGATATCCCAGGTTTGAGTCCCCGGGCTTACCTGATATATGGTCCTTTTGGGTGGGGTCATGTATCCGGAGTTTACCCTGTCCCCACTAAATGGGGTCGGGGGTTCCACGTCAAAAAAACAAAAAACAAAACCTTCAAAAAGTGACATTTATTCCATTCTTTTGGTCTTTCAATTGCCACAAACTTTATGCTATAAACAAGGGATGTAGCAGATGGATGAGCATATCATAGAGACACCACAACAGAAAATGAAGTATAATGTAAATTCTTTTATCCTTGCTATTACTGCAGGAGGAGACTTAAATCCTTTTTGTTTTCTTCAGGTTTCTGTTGTAGTTAAGAGCTTGAATGTTCCATATTGCAAGGTGACCTATACTGTGAAGTTCATTTGAAATGACTATGGATTTTGACCTATATTAGAACAGGTGACTTGTGTCTATTGGAACCATATTGTGGTTTGGTTCCACCTTGCAAAGGTCCATCACAAGAGCTCTTCCCTAAATGTGTCAATACTCTCAGCTATATGAGCAATTGAGAACAAAAACCATGGAAAAATTTAGGGAAGAGCATATAAAATGGAGAAAATTCCTTTAGAAAGAAGAAAAATAAGTGAGAAATGGATAAGAAATCAGAAAATTGAAAGAAGAAAGATCATGTTAGAGATAGTGGGTGGGTCATATTCACTAGTTTCTAGATCCAAGGGGGAGGGGGCGACGCGGAGTTATTTGATGGGTCCCACTAACTAGTTTAGGCTTACAAAAGATCAGCTTGATATAATAACTTTAGTTATTTGATTTCTTAAATAGTGGACAAAAATTTCTGCAAGTTTATGAATGATCAAAAAATGATCCTGCAAGTCAGATATAAAAACAATTTGATATTACTGATATTTGAAATTTTGAATGGGGCTGTGAACGAGTCGAGCTACATCAGCTCAAACTCGGACTTGGTTTGTGCTTTATAATTAGGCTCATGAGCCAAACCCGAAAAAAGCTCATTATCTTAATGAGCTTAAGTCGAGTTTAGGTAGGCTCGGCTCAATTTGTATGTGAAGTTATACATTCATATTCCTATATCTTATATTATATAGGGTTAACTCCTCTTACACTCCCTCACATTTCAGGCAACTACAAACACACCCCCTGCGATTTCTGATATTCCACTTACACCTATTGAGATTTGGTACTACATTGCAGAGACCACCCTTCTGTTAACTTTCCGTTTTATTATTGACGAAAATTGCTGATGTCATTAGATTTTTCTAATTTATGGACTCTATCACCCCTAGACTAAAGGCAGAAACATGAAAAGATGTTTCTATTGTTTATTAAAGGTTTAAACATTTCTTTCTTACCCTCGAGTTAATTCTTACTAAAAATTAAGAACAAGTCTGAATAATTGAAAGACTTGGCTATGATTCTTTCCTAGATTCTCTCTTTCCAATTCTAACTGTTACAGGTTGTAAATAGAAAGTGTATATGTATATATTAGAAAGTATTCTTAGATTTGTAATCCCATTGATTAGGCTGATATCATGGCAAGGTTATACTGGTTGTAATCTCTATATAAACCAGAATAACAGAGACAGAAAGTAACTTTTGCTGCAACAAATATTCTAGTAATAATCCTTATTTTATGTAAAGAATTATATCAGAATGACTTTTACATATTTAGAAATTATAACTTCTATTTAAGTTGAAGAAATTGTTAATTGAAACCCTTCATGAGTACTCTCAGACAGAGACTTTTGAAAAATTCCTCTTGAATTGTGGAAGATAAATAGTTAAAGAAGCTTCAATCAATATGAACATGAAAGTATTGAGATGATGAGCAATCATCAATTTAGTTGTTGTTGGGTGAGCTTTATCGATAGAAAACAATTTGATCTTGAGATATATAGTTCTTTGATGGAGCTGGGATTTTAGCTCAATTATCAAAGAAATTGTTAGTGACAAGTATATAAGGATTAAGAAAGAAAGATAAAACGATGAAAGAAGAAGAAATCAAGCACACAAAGACACAAATTTATATCATTCGGCAATATATGCCTATGTCCACGAATGCACACCTGCACACCTAGTTCTACTATTCTCTAATCTCAAAATAATATATTACAACGAGCTGTCACGAAAGTATAAATAAATACCTTGAAATTAGAGCTAAACATAATAGAATTGAAATTACTATTATATCCCTAATCCCCCAAAAAAATTCGGGTGAATAACTTAATTGTTTAGATCATTCTAAAGGAATGGAATATTAGGGTTTTGAATAAACAGTTTACAAAGATCAAATATACTTGGTAAATAAAATAAATATCAACTTAAACTCAGAAACCCAGTAATCTACTCCTAACTTGTAATTGAATCAAATATATTATTTCATAAGAGTTCAAAAGTAACAATCAAGAAAGTGGGTCATTGAGATCTTTACATTTTTACCTGGATAGAAAAGAACCAGAGAACACAGGCGCATAAAACAAGCACAAAAGGTATCACATGGACTACATTCTCTGTAAATCTGATTCGTAACCTCTCCTTCTTCGCCAAATAAGAAAGGGGATTATACGTAGGCAGTTCATCACCGTCTAACGACGCTCTTGGACCCGAAGAAGACGATTGGACGAAGAACTGTTCAGAGGCTCGAGTCGTGCTCCCAGATCGATGCATGATTAGTTCTCTGAACAGTGAATAAATGAAGAACTAAGAAGAGAAGATCAAAGGAGAGATTAAGAGAGAACAAACTAGAGACAGATTGAATTGGGGTCGTGATGATTCCAAAAAAGGGGAGAGAAGGTTTTGTGGTTTTGACTTTTGACTGTTCTTTGCTTTCCGTGTATGGTTTATTTCTGACTAAGAAAAAATGGGACCCACATTGTTATTAATATTTTTAAATAATAAATATTAATGATTATTATATAACAATTGAATGGTTTGAATACAAACCAAAAGAGTAATTAAATCAATCACCAACAATATATTATTAACTTTCAACAATTTCATCTATATATTTTTTTTTTGGGTCTTGACACGTGGTGTCCTCACACCCACTTGGGTGTGAGACTAACCACGCTTGGGGCGGTAGCAATTATAGTAAACCCCTGACCACGAGTATTTTTAGTGGGATTCCAACTCCAAACTTATCTCCGGAGACATCTACTAAAGTCCAACTTGCTATCAGCTGGGCCACACATCGGTGGTTCTATTTGATCTATATTACCTCAATGTTGTTTACTTCTTAAATTATATCAATATGATATGCACATTAGAGGTGGCAGTCAACTGTGTGGTTCGCCCGACCTAGTATTTGGGTCAATTTGGAGTAGAGATATAGGTCCGTGGCTTTATACTTGTCAAGACCGACCTGGTCAAGTTTAGGTCCGGATTTGGACAAGGCAAGTGGAAGACCGGGTGACCCTGTTGAATAATTTTTTTGTTTTAATTTTAGATGTGCGAATTTACAACTATAAGAAATTGAAATTTTAGGGTTATAGGATGTAGAGAATGGAAATGAGAGAAACTAGAGAGAACAACTCAATCGTTAATCTTTTTATGTGTTGTTGTTCGTGTGTATATCTTTATATAGATGTGAGTTGTTATAAAGAACAGGGAAAATTCAAAATACAAGGTGAGCTGTGAATTCATCTAAGAGGGGTGACCATCTTAATAGGGATCTCTCTTGATAAGGATAGCCGAATATTGTGGATTCCCCTAATATTATGGTTACATATTCTTTACACCCTCCCTCAAATGAGACATAGATACTATGTGAAGGTTGTCCCAAAACCAGTGGAAATGTGTGGAGAAAGGACCTTAAGTAAATCCATTAGCCAACTGTAAGTCACTTGGAACAATGTGGACAAATAAGGAGCCACGTGCAGCACGTTCTCGGACAAAATGATGATCCATTTCTATATGTTTTGTACGGGCACGTAGAACTGGATTGGCAACCAAATAAGTAGCACTGAAAATGTCACACATTAAACGTGTTGGGTTTTGAAGTTGAATGTGCAAATCTCATAGTAGGCATTGTAACCAACAAAGATTAGCAATGGAGGTAGCTAGTGCTCGATACTCGGCCTCAGCACTAGATTGTGACACTGTTGGTTACGTCTTAGAACACCAAGTAATGTGGTTGGGCCGAAAAAGACACAACTGTCGCTAGTAGATTGAAGATCGTCAAGTGACCCAGTCAGTCGGCATCAGAGTAGGCAACAAGATCAAATGAAGGACATTAGAAGCTCATGATAAAGAGAGCCCATGAGGTAGCTGAGAATACGTTTGACAACTTCAAGATGAACTATTGATGGTGATTGCATAAACTGACAAACTTGATTGACAGAATAGGAGATATTTGAACGGGTCATTGCCAAATATTGCAAGGAACCAACAAGATTCCGGTATAAGGTGGCATTTGAAAGGGGTTCACCAATATGAGCAGATAATTTAGAACCAGAGGTAACCTGTGTGGAAACAGGTTTAGCAAAAAGCAAAAAGGACCTGTCAAGAAGATAAATCGTATATTTACGTTGAGCAAGTGTTATGGTTCCAGGTGAGCGAGTGACTTCCATGCCCCAAAATAAATTTAATGAACCAAGATCTTTCATGTCAAAATGACTAGAAAGATAGGTGATGAGGTGTTGGATGCTAGGAGAATCACTGCCGATAATCACAATGTCATTGACATATAGAAGTAGATAGATATGACCCTTATCAGATTATCGAACAAACAAAAAGGAGTCAGCATGACTACCATGTTCAAGCAAAACGGAACTAAACAGTTGATACCAGGCACGACGAGCCTGTTTGAGTCCATAAAGAATTTTATGTAGGCGGCAAACATGATTATGATGGATTGAATCAATGCAGCCTGGTAGTTGTTGCATGAGTATTTCCTCATTAAGAATGCTATGCAAGAAGACATTACATGCATCGAGTTGTCATAATGGCCAATCATATGTGCCAGCCATAGAAAGTACAAGTCGAATGGTTGGTGCCTAAACAACAAGGCTAAAAGTTTTATCAAAGTCCAATCCAAGTTGTTGATGAAACCCTTTTGCGACAAGATAGACAAGATATACTTTATACCCATCAATAGTGCATCCGATTTTTGCTTGGTCTTAAAAACCCATTTGCATCCAATTACATTCATTGAAAGAATAATGAGACGAGGTGCTATTACAAATTAAGGCAGCGATTTCCTCTAACATGGCCTACGCTTTATACCCATCAATTGGTCATCCAATTTTTGCTTGATTTTCAAGACCCATTTGCATCCACCCATACACATTGAAAAGATAAGGGGACAAGAGTCCAAGTGCCACTACGAATTAAGGCAGTCATTTCCTCTAACCTGGCCCGTCTCCAATGAACATGTTTTGCTGCAGCTTGGGTATAACAAGTGGGGGTTTTTAATTGTAACGAGTATAACAAGTGGGGGGTTTTTAATTGCAACGAGATAGCGAGTTTCATATGCACTTACATTGGTTAATTGTAACGAGAGGCAGAGTGAGTATATATATATTTCTTATTTGAAGAAGCAAACGTTGTGCCCTTTTTTTTTTAAGTAATCAAAAAATAAAAAGAGGGACTATATCAATGTTGTGATAGAAAACTTCTTTGGGAGACCTGAGCCGCATAAACCGTCTTGGGGTTTAGGCTGCGTTTGGCTCCGCTTGTGCTCATGTATAAGCCCTCATTGGATAAGTTGCCTGATGCTTATCCACAGCTTATTTGAAGAAAATTGCGTTTGATAAATACATTCGAGGGATTATGAAAATTTAGGGATAAAATAAGTATTATAAAAATATTATTAAAATTTAAAAATAACATTTATTTAAGTGCAAATGAAAGTTTAGGAGTAAAATAAGTATTTTAAAAATATTACTAAAGTTGTTAAATAGCTTAACACGCATAAGAGTTTGGGAGAAGCTGCTGAATTCCCGAGTGAAGAAAAACCTAAATTTACATTGCAAAAACATAAATAATGTTTTAAAAGATTTTTGATACAGGAAACTCCATTATTCCTGTTTACTCATGAACTAATCAAGATCAAAAACAAAGGGAACCAAGACAATGGAAAACTAGAGAGAGATTGAGATATAAGAAGCAAATCTCACTTGGCACCTAACGTTGGGAACTGCCCAGGATCTTCAATGGAAGGAGCAGACACATTGCTCATCACATTGCCCCCACCAAACCCTCCTCTTGATCCACCGCGCCCACGTCCCCGTCCCCGACCACGACCGCCAGGGCTATAGTACCTCTCCCCCTCAGTGGGCTTCAGAAACTCGTTTATGTTGAACGACTACAATCACGACACCAAGTAAATATAACATGATCAACAGAATATTGCATAATTTCACCAATAATGAAGAATATATCCCAACAATGTCCCCAAAAATCTTCTATAACAGAATCAGATTAATAATGAAGAATAAATCCCAGCAATGTCCCTCAGAAATCTTCTATAACAGATTCAGATTATAAAAGCTTCAGCCAGCAATTGATTGTAGATGACACAACTAAGCTAACCAAATCTTGAAATTTGTTCACAAACAAGTAAAGTATTTGAACTCATAATAGAAATAATCATGTTGATTGATGATAAATTAAATACTAAAGTTAGTACATAAAATCAGATTCAGACCAAAGTAACATTGTCTAAATTTTCCTGAACTACATAAACGCAAAGGTGTAACCATATTAGATTGTCAGATAAATTTGTAAACAAAGCTCAAGAAATCTGTAGGATTGAGACACAACAATCAGCTATCATACCTTTACAATAATGGTACATGTTCATCTCCAGACCCTAGTTGAGCCTGACATGGGCATATACAAAAAGCCAGAAATTGAGATGCACCTAACTCATGGGACATCAACACACTACCAACTCATGCGCAAGTGGACTTGGTGATAAATCGTTGGGGAAATGTGATATCACTTCATTGCTCCCAACAAGAAAATGTGACCAGACCTTCTACTATCATACAAGGGAAGCTTTAAGACTAAAAATACTATCAGTTTCATATCTACTAGTAGTAGGCAAGTCCTCATCAAAGAAAATACCACAAATAACTACAACATTTACAGATAGTTCTCTTCTATCTATCTGATGATAAAAATAAGAGGAACACCGATGGCTCTGAGTTCTTCTGTTTTTGTTGAATTGGAGTTGTAACATGCATTTTATCTCATCTTTGAAGAATTTCAGAAAATCAAGTTACGAATTTATTTATTTATTTTTATTTTAAATGAAATCATCTATACCCTGTTTCTCATTCTTGTAGGTATGGCTGTTTTTCATTCTTGTAGATATGATTTTCAAAATGAGGCAGTAAACTTGTAAATACCGGCACTTATGCAGTGGTGGCATACTTGTTACCACGCCACCTCTCCCTCTGCAATTTCAGGTGTGGACTAGTCATATTATATTCTTGATGTGGTGGTACACCTGTAACTTCAAGCAACTCTAATATTTTAACTGTCTGAACATTGAAGCACACCAAGCATTATAGGTTGGGTCACACAGCCACTCCACAACCACAATTTCAAAAATACTTACCTATGTCCTGGATCGCTTGTTCATTATAATCATTTAAGGGTTCACATTCAAAAATGTTCCATTCTACATCATTTATGATGTTCTTCATTAATAATATCTGAATTCTAGATAAATTAACATACAAATACATATGTACTCACACATGTTGTTTACACTATTTTCAAGGGTTCACCTAATTTGACAACTCAACAACATGTCAGATCAAGCCCTCGCATCCATTCATGTGGAATTTTTCCCTAGAGATAAAACTCCGACATGAAAATGAGCAGAAATTGCCTAGCAAGGGAATAATATTTCCATGCGCCAGTCTCTCAGAATATGATAAAGAAAATAGAAATGTACACCAAGATATCATTGGCAATTACAGGAACAAAAAAATTCCTCTCAAAATACATCTGGAACAAACATCAAAACATGTAACCCTTACAGTATCACAAAAAGATGCAGGGCCCAAAATAGTTGTGCATGTTCTAACTCGTTACAAATCTTTCCAACACATCGGTAAAACTTTGACTTATAGCGACGATCAATTTGGAGAAATAATCATATATCAAAATATGCAATATCAACAAATCTATTATCCATCAGAGATGACAAGTAAACTGGTTCAACCTCAAGAATAATTAGCAACATTTTACATTGAGCTGACCTTTCCTAAGAAAAAAAAGGTTCCACAAACATTACCGAAAAAACAGATTACTCGATCAAAATAACAAGGAAAATGTGAAGTCTTGATGAAATGTCTGACCAATAAGGGGGGGAAAATGAATACCTTTTTCGCCTTGTCTTCCTTGTCAGAAATCTCTTTCCGCTTATCTTTATCCGAACCCTAGCAATGAAACAAATGAAAATTTTCATAAAAATACTTGCCTAACGCTTCATTACATCAAAAAGGTGGGGAAATTTTTCAAGTTGTGTCATCGAGTTTCACCAATTTAATGAAGATATCATCATTGGCCTTTTTGTTTGAAAGTTGCATCATGGTCTCAAAGTCTTTGTCCAGGTTAACCTTCCTTTCTTCAGATTTCAGTGCTTGCAGAGCCTTCCTTTTCTCCTCCAGTACCTTCTCATACTCATCGAGTGTCATCTCCTGTTTTAATAGGAAACAAGCAAATAAAATATGATTAGCATTTCTATCTGATTACTGGGATACATGCACTGCACATACCAAGAGTTAACTACACAGTGAATTCAAATTTAAGACACCTAATACCTGATAAAAAGAATTAAAAATTATGCCTCTAAATCAAAATAGGCCATAATCTGTTTTCTGACAACATAAGACCTTTCGTAATTGATGATTATAGTGAAACATTCCCTTACTAAATTGGAAAAAGACATCTGCCAAAACTTAATTGAATTTCAGAACACTAATGATGATTGAAAATAAAAGGTTGCACCATCAGAAAGAAAAAAGGCGAATAGAAAGACGATATTTACTTCTATCTTCCATCAACCAAATTAATGAAATTGTTATGCTTTCAGCCTAGAGGCTTCAGTAACTAATACGCATTAGCTCATACCTATACAATAAATGATTGCACTATTTCATAATAAATCTTGATACTGGCCAGAACTGAAATGAAATCACAAAACACTGCTAGAAATTTCACTAAGATAATAGGAAAAATTTTGTATTAAAAAATATAGCCCAAAAGGGAAAATTTTATGAATATTTAGACTTTTAAATGGATTGAAATCGGACAGTTAACTTTATGACATAAAAATGCTACAAAATGTGACCATTGACAAACAGACTTCATGAAAGCAATCACTCTCAACAGAGTGCAATATGCAGATTCGAATTATTGACGTTCACAATATAATTTTAAACATTATAAGGGCTATCTATTTTTATGAAAAACTAAAAATTATTGAAGTTTACAATATTTTTATGCAGCAATCACTCTTGTTGCATTGTTGTTTACTAAGTATTCACCTTCTCCTCAGGCTCTTCCTCTTCCGCCTCATTCACAGGATTCTCCTTGTTGGCATCTGCAGCATCTTCCTCACCCAATGGCTTCTCACTGACCAAATTCTTCTCATTTTCATTGGTAAGTTCCTCAGCCTCTCTATATCCAGAAAAGGCAAATAACAAAAGTGATAATATTGAAAAACAAAGACAAATCATATCTTGTGCAAAAGAGACTGATGATCATTCCTAAGTCCAAGGGAGAGCTTTTTAGTTGCAACGAAGATACTCACGGAGCAATTTCATCAGTAGGAGTTCCCCAATTACCACGACCAGCCCCTTCACGTTTGAACTCGTTTCTGCAGATATGTTGTAAAGTTTGAATAATACAACACGGTCAAAGCAGCCAAAATAAAAAGCATAAATACTTTATTCTAAGAGAGACAACAGTAAGACAAAGGAGCACTCACCCGTGCCCAGTCCCACTACGGCGCTCAAATGTTCGTCGAGGGCGTTCCCCATCCCCATCCCCAGCTTCTCCATTGCTAAAACCACTACGGCGACCACCACGGTAGGGACCACGAGGCCCACCATAGGCACGCCTTTCCGAGGGTTTCCCAGTATCTGCATCTTCAGGAGCACTGACACCTCCTGAAAATCCATTGTTGCTGAAAGCATTTTCGTTGTTAGCCGGATCACGATTAAATCCACCCCCACCACGTCCACGCCCAAACCCACGTCCACCACCACGACCTCCTCCACGCCCAGCTTCATTTTTAGCTTCCCTCACTATTTGACAGAAACCAAATACATTAAATAAGGGCAAAGGACAAAAAGGAAGAACAAATACAAGAATTGAAGTATATTAGACATCCAACCAACCTTTCGGGGACATTTATTGCAACAAACCAAATTGGTGCTACCTTCTGATTATTACATTGGAAAGGACAGAAAGCCACCAGCAATCCCAATGACAGAATAAAATGAAATAAACTCGGATCACTGGTGAACAATCCACACCAAAATTCAAACTCAAATAACAGGGAGTGAAGGAAACAAATTCAAAAACTCATTCTCCCCTTATTTCTACACTTAGCAACAGAAGCTTGCAACAGACAAAGTGTATGAATGGAAAGCATCGAAGCAACAGCTAAACGATTATAATGGAATCAATCAGTCAATAAGAGAATACCTCCAAATCATGCTCGAACCCAGAAACCCAAAATTAACAAAAGAATATATCTAAACCCACAAAAATGCCCTAATATTGCAATTACAACAGCGTATAAAGCATTCCAAATCCTCCTCCTTAATCACCACAAACCCTTTATTCCACTCTAATATATCATCCACCCCACAAAGGTAAAAAGCACAGAGATCCCAAACAAATGCTAAACATGCTAATATATAATCGAGCAAACTAAAACACCAAAGACGATTAAAAGATTAAAGAAAAAATAGCATAACAAGGAAGCAAAACTCACCAGCCTGAGCAGGAGGAAGAGGTTTGGATGGCATCTTAGCCTGCTTGGGCTGCTGAAGAACAGAAGCAGCTTTGGTCTCAGCTGGGGCTTTCTTCGTAACAACCTTCTCCTGCTGAGCAGCGATCAACTGCGATGGATCATCGCTGTCGTCGTCCCCCAACAGGTCAAAAGGGTTCATGGTTGCCATTTCTGTTCCCAACAAGTAAAACCCTGATTTTCAGAGGTTGGACTGCACAGCAACCACGAAACCCTAGTTTTTACTTATCACCATCAATCGCTCATGGATCCTCCTTCCAGGTTTCTCTTCTTCGGTAAAATCGATCGAGAAACAAAGAAATGGGTTTGTTAGAAACCCTAGCCGCAACGACAGAACACGGAAACCAAGAGAGAGAGAGAGAGAGAGAGAGAGACCTAATCTCCAAAACCCTATTTATCTTATACTGCTTGTGAATTGCATAATTGAAAATGGGGACAAGTATTCTGGTATGTCTCACCAGGTTTAGTTACCTGGTGGCCATATATCAATGACGTGGCTCATCAGACCATTAACACGACAAATGAAGTTCACGTGGACAAGTAAATTTTTCCCAGAAAAATTATCACACGTGAAATGTGCGTCTCACCAGGTTTGTAACTCTGGATGATCTCACCAGACAACACGGCCTTTTAGAATATTTTGAGATAGAAGAGAAATGTTTTATTCTTTCTTGTATTCAGTTTTCGCCACTGTCTTACCAGAAAACTGCGAATATGCCACGCCACTTCTTGTGGATTTTATGCTTATCCTTATCTGTCTTAGGGGGACGAGATTATCTTCAATCGTAACCGTCCAATTGATGATCAACAGCTGTGATGAATTATGGGTTTGCTAAATAGGAACAATTAGATTGGCACAAAAGTTTTTGATATTGTAGGAGCCACCTTAAGTTATTGTCTTATCTTTGCTTCCCCACTCGTCTATAGCCGTTCGATTTTAAGTTTCAGAAAATGAACCAAAAGAAAATTCCAATTGATCAGACGGCAAAGATTATCAGGTAGACATGAGTCTTCCCAGTCTCCTAATTATTATTAAGTAATTAAGTAATTATGATTAATATTAAGAGAAGATTCCAAAATGTAAGTTCAACCATTTATGGCCTCGTTTGCCATAGCTTCCTACAAATAGAATGGTTTTAATGTGAAGAGCTTTATGAAAAAGGGCTTTGAATCAAAGTCCTTTGTCAAAAATTGTGTTTGGTGAGAAGTATTATGTAAATGGATGCTTCTAGGCAAAATGGATATAATTATCTTTTTAATGAATTTACAATAAAAATGAAAGGATGATTTTGTCATTTTAAAAGTTTTATTTAAATTTAACACATAACTACCTGCTTCCCACAAACAGAGTTTTTAAAAGCAGCCCACTCTTGCTTCATAAAAATGGGCTTCTTGAAAAAGTTATTCCAGCCGAAGCAACTTTCAAAAGTGTCACCATACATCCAAGCATTGGGTAATAAGCCCTTTTAGATCTAGGAAGGGCTTCCTAGTCCTTGGGAAGCCTGCAATGAAACAACTACATGGTGATAGTGCCTTGTCACACACAAACACACACACACATAAAAAGAGAAAAAGACTGCGCATCAAATGCTCTTAATTGTTCAAACAATAAGAGATATTTAACTGAATCAAGAGGCCCTCATCAAAAACAAAAAAAACAATCAAGAGGCTAAGTAAAAGATACAAGACCAAAATCTTTATTCTCTTCTTTTACTTCAACTTAATTTGGCTTAGCGATAAAATGTTACAAAATCCGCCCTAGCCTATTCATCGCAGAAAATCGTGCAGAGACCACAGGCTCGACACGAGACAATGCTGGCTTCTCTCTAAAAACATATGGAAAAATAAATATACCCCTCAGATTGTTCCCTATAAAAACCTAAAAAAGAAAAATGTAGAATTCTTTAATCATACATGGATAAAAGGACAGAGACTAAAATCCTGGCAAAACTGAGAGGTCTGCTATCCGTCTTGGAAGATTTGCAATTTCTTCAAAAGTGCAAGCCTGTTCTTCCTGATTCTTTCTTCATCCTGCATACAAGCCAAAACAGTATTTTTGGCAATCTATTCATGTACTACAGAATCTATAACTGAAAGAATTGATGTAGATAAACTAGTTGAGTAAATAGAGAAACAAATTTGAAACCACTTCACATCAAAACCAAATTCATGAGATATGTTCATTCTAAACGACCACGTAATAATCTCTGCATGCTTTTAAAGTTGACAATGACATCGATACATATTTGTTCATTTGTTATAGGGTTCCAATGATATATTTTATCACCTGAGATTTTGAAAATTAAACACTTCTTAAAAGCGATAACATTGATATTTAGAGATTTAGTACGAGGCAGGATGAAGCTATCCTTAGTAATGAACTCGATGATGATGCCTTACTAATACTTTTAATATTAAGTGATCATAATTCTTGTTAAGAACCACTCACTCTAAAAGCTTAAGCTGTTAGAGAACAGCACAACAATGTATATCAAATGGTTCAACACTCTCCCGCACAGGAACAACACATCCGTGGGAGAACACAAGGCACCGAGGCAAACACAGAAACACATACCCCGGGATTCGAACACTCAACCTCCCGCTCTAATACCATGTTAAGAACCACTTTACTCTAAAAGCTTAAGCTGCAAGAGAACGGCACAACAATGTATATCAAATGGTTCAACAACTCTCAAATCTTTATTGCATTGCTTCCCATTAAATTCCGGAAGAATCTGGTGCACTTAGTAGGCTTTGCACCAGTAAGGTCCCAAGTTCATGGGAGATGTAAGTCCATAGGCTCACGTCTAGAGAAGCCCTAAAATTCTGTCGTGACAAGCTAATCAGTCATGAACCATTTCTAGTGTTGGCCGCCAGAATCTTGCATTCCAGCCTACCAACAATCCATTTCTCCAGTTAAACTTGTATGTCTCAAATCCTCCTTCACCGACTCCATCCATGTCCACAGCCCATGGGAGCTCGTATGCTTCAATAAGTTTTCTATAGCCAACTTAGAAAACAACTGGTTCACAAGCAATGCTAGTTCTACACCTGTTTGAGAAGGTCCATCATGAATGTCACCAGCCCTCATTTTATCCAGTTTACATTAAAAAGCAACTAAAATTTTCCTTCATATTATTCACACATGATTAAACCTCATTCGAAGGAATCCCAGTCTGGATTATCCAACAAATCATGGAGGCAGTAACTGAGGATGCGAGGTTCCATTGACCTTGGAGGAGTATGGCTTTTGAACAAACAATGGCACCTAGGATGAGAACTTTTGCTGCTATGGGTGAAGTTTAATGTTGAACAGAATATCTGGAGAACCCTTTGGATAGTGGACCTGGGTCTCCCAGAACTTTGCATGTTTGCAGCTTGTCCTAGAAGTGAGGTTGGAGCTTTGAATGTTGTCTTCTTCCAATTTTACGGAGTCCTTGAAAGGAAATGCTGTATCTTTCCAAGGAAAGAGGATCACTGGTGATGGTGAACAGGTGAAAATTATGTTGGGCTGATTTTTCATTGCTACGCTGTAAATTTTATTTTTTTGGTGACTTGGAACCCCCAACCCCATTTAGTGGGGACTGTCTAAACCCCAGATACATGACCCCACCCACAAGGACCATATATCAGGTAAGCCCAGGGACTCGAACTTGGGACCAGTTCGTGAGCTGGAGAGTCGGCCAGTCTGCTAGAGGAGTATATTTTTCCAATTCTATGGAAAATTGGATTAGTTGACCTGCAGTTCGTGAGCTGGAGAGTCTGCCAGTCTGCTAGAGGAGTATATTTTTCCAATTCTATGGAAAATTGGATTAGTTTCTCCCATTCCAATCCTTAAAAGTCTTGTGTATCTACTGGCAGTTTATTTTTTGTAATTGTCTCTTTTTGTACCTGCTTTGATAATAATGATAACAATAATAAAAAATAAAAATAACAATAACAAAACAACAACTACTATTTAGAAAACTTGGAATACAAATGCATAGATTTTTGCTACTAGCATAGGGGCTTGACAACTAGAACCAACTTGTAATCAAGCATAACTTGAAAGTGCAACCTTTGCATCTAATTGCATATGAATTCATTACCAAAAATTCAGAGTAAGTGATATGTGAAATGTCATACCACCATCACAAAGACGTGATCAAAAAAATCCTCAAGTGGTTGAAGTAGTTGTAAACTTGTAACGATGTTTCGACAAAATCATCGACTTCAACACCTAATATAATAGCAGCATTAGAGAAGTGAATTACTGCCAAAATATATGGATGGAGGTTATAATTGAATTGATAGTGTACAAAGAAGAAAAGCAACATGTGTTGCAGATAATATACTCAATGGGCACACTGTACTGATATAAGTGAAATCTGGAGTTGAATTTTTTGGATGCAGATAAGAGTACCAGGGTGGACTTGGGTTTTCACTGACAACAGTGCTCTCCATAATGCTCTCTCTTCACTCGTCTCAAATGCAGCCTCGTTCACCTAATAAGACCAACTTCATGTAAGGCAAGGCAAGAAAAAACAAAAAAGAAAATATTTGTGATGAATGGATGCACATGGTTTCTGAACAAATACAAAATTAGGAGGACATTTTCTAGAAATTACAACAAAACAAAAAAAAGAAGAAGAAAATAAAAAAAGAATCAACCTCTTACGGGTGATAAGGGGAAAAAATTCTTACAAATTATGAAGGGGCAGTATAAACGAACAAAATTCATGAGCATGGAATCCTTTTTAAGATAAGATGACAATTCACAGCAAACTATAACCCAAAAATTTAGCATAAATCTTATTACTAGCGTTCTTTTTGATGTCATCACAAGCTCGATCTGCCTTCTAACAACTTAAACACCTACCTAAATTCACCAGTTTATGAACTATAGCCATTTAGAAAACCGACTTAAGGTGAGGCCAAACTGACAATGAGGGCAGGATGGATTAATATGGTGTGTTGCTTAACCCAGTGACATACAGCTCATGTCATGAATCATCAAATAAGAATTATTATAGAAAAAATATTTTCATGATAATGAGAATCACCCAAGTTGGTTGCCCTATTCTTCTCTTTTCTCCACTCCTCTTCTTTTTCTTCTACCATTTTCTCAGATCTAC
Organism: Pachysandra terminalis; assembly: GCA_031762675.1. Taxonomy (NCBI): domain Eukaryota; kingdom Viridiplantae; phylum Streptophyta; class Magnoliopsida; order Buxales; family Buxaceae; genus Pachysandra; species Pachysandra terminalis. Next base: position 8,441 of record JAUPMG010058395.1, on the reverse strand, counting down.
AGGTGTTGTTTCCGTATTCTGTTACATGGTATCAGAGCAAGGTTCAGCCCTAGGCCCATCATCCTTTCTTTGTCTACTTTTTTTTTTTTTTTTTTAATTTCTTCTAGGGTTTTATCATTTTGATAGGCCTTACTGTTCCTTTATCTGTAGTGTGCATCAACCACAATGGTTGGATGCTTATACTAGTTCAGATGTGTTCAGGTATCTCCTCTTGAATCTGATGTGTGTGGAGGAGGCTATGAAGACTGTTTTCAAATGAACGTGTCACATAAAGTTCTGATCTACGAGATCTCAGATCTGGATTTTTTCATTGAACCGAAGTCTACTTGTGTATGGTGAGTTTGTGTTCTTATTAGATCTATGCCCTTAAGATCAGAATTATGTCTAGTTCAAGTGGTGTGAAAAGTTCTGTTATGGGTCTTTCTGATAATGTTGGCATGTAAATCACAACCGTGAAGCTGAATGGTACCAACTATTTGTTATGGGCCCAAGTTGTGAATATGTTTATTGGGGCTAAAGGAAAGTTCAAATATCTGACTTCTGAACCACTAGAAAAGACGGTGAAAAATTATGATGAGTGAATGAGAGAGAATTATCTCATTATGACTTGGTCGTGGAAAAGTACGGAGACTGTAAGTGCTAACGTTATGTTTCTCGATGCTGCAAAGAAAGTGTGAGAGGCATTACGAGAGATGTACTCACAAGTCACAAGGCAAGAAAATCTCAAGGGTTTATGAACTGTATGAAGGTATTTTTATGTGTCAACAGGGTGATAAAACCTTTAGAAAATATTATAGCACTCTTAAAGGCATGTAGGAAAAGTTGAACATTTATCATCCACTAACTAATGATCAAGGTTCTAAATTTTGATTTCTCTAGGAATTTCTCCAAATTTCCTAGTGAAATTTTGGCGGCATGGTGGAAGATTTTGCTAGCCTGGCAAAGGAGAAAAATTGGGGAAATTTATAATAAACAAAGGAATTTTGATTCCAATTTTTTTAGGGTTTAAATGAGATTAAAATACACCTAAAAAACCTAAATATGCAACAAAAAAAAACATGCATATATATATACACACATTTGCACAAAGTTAGGCAAGAATGGGTGGATGCAGTCGCAGACCCTGTAAGGGAAAAATAAAGTTTATATGTAAATGATCCATTTATAGACACAAAAAGAAGTCAAAATATGAAAAATGGAAGTTAATATAAATATATATATATATATATATATATATATACTTTGATTAAAAGAAATTAGGTTTTAAACCTTTTTTTCAATATTTGTGAATGGGAGATGTTTTCATGGAGATGTTGCTGAAATCTGGAGACATTTCCACGAGTTCCCCCTTTGAAAGAGTGCAATCAAGTTAAGTTTCGCACGTGTCTACGGACACATGCAAAATTTCCACCATCTCAGCGATATGTCGCCGAAATGTAGCGTCATGTCACTACATTTCGGCGACGTATCACCGAGATGGTGGAAAAGGAGGAATTCAACGAATTCCCCATTAATTGCGTACCACCAAACCTCAAAATAGCAAAATTTAAAACCTTGCTAATGATCTAGACGTACTACGAAAGCAACGAGAGGAGTTTCAAGTAGCAAGATTCTTGTCTGGATTGAAGTTTGAGTACCAATCTGTAAAATGACAGATTTTGGCCAGTGACAGTTTGCCATCTTTAGCTAATGTTTATTCTCATCTGCAACACATAGTGAATCTCATTCACTCTTCTACTCCATTCACGAAGGAGAATTCAGCACTTGTTTCTACTCCATCTACACATGGACGAGGAGTTAACTCTCGTGGTCGTGGTAGATATTCAGGTGGATGTCGTGTTAGAGGCGGTCGTGGAAATCGACAGTGTGATGATTGTGGAAGGACTAATCATACTTCTGATAAATGTTGGACAGGTTTGGGAAACCAGCCTGGGCTAATCAAACGTCTGTTAGTACCCATATGGATGAGGTACAATCAGTCCCTTGTGATAATCAAGCACTTAATCATCCTCAGCTCCATCCATCTAGCGGTGATTCAGAAGTACTTTCACGTGATGACTGACGAGTATAACAAGTTCTTAATGAGAACTCAGCCTAGGTCTTCAGCAGCCACAGCTATTCTTGCTCACTCAAGTACATCTGCATTGTTTGTATCAAAGCCAACATCTTCTTGGATAATTGATTCAGGTGTGTCTGCACACATGATTAGTGATTTTACAATATTTTCCTCTATTCATTGGTCTAAACATGTTTCTTTTGTCATTCTCGCTTACGACTCGACCACAAATGTTATGGGTTGTACATCCTACCTCTATCTCTTTGTCTTCTGTACTGTATGTATCTAAGTTTCCAATTAGTCATCTATCTGTTAGTCAAATTACTCGATCTCTCAATTGCTCATAACATTTTGTCCTTCTTTTTCTGTATATCAGGATCTCTAGACGAAGAAGACGATTGGTGGAGAGTATGAATCAGAATGCTTATAGAACCTCGATACTCGCCGTTCTCCATCCAAGTCAGCTATTTACTCGAGCATCTCACCTCTACAATGGCATTCTCGGTTAGGTCATCCCTTTCTTCAAAAACTCAAGTTACTGGTGCATTCTCTTCAAGTTGAGTCAAAACTGGAATGTGAAGCTTGTGAATTGGGGAAACATTATAGGTCTGTTTTTGTTCCTAGAGTAGAGAACAAGAGTTCTACTCATTTCTCTTTAGTTCATTCAGTTATTTGGGATTGTAGGGCGTCTAGTGTTTTTGGTTTTATGTATTTTGTTACCTTTGTTGACGATCATTCTCGAATGACATGGTTGTATTTATTGAATGAAAGATCTGAAGGTTTATCTATTTCTCAAATCATTTCATAAAGAAATAAAAGTGCAGTTTGGGAAAGATATATGTGTTTTTTGCTCCAATAACCTTGAGTACATGAAAATGATCTTACTAATTTTTGCCTTGAAAATGGAATGATACACCAAACATCTTGTGTGCATACTACATAACAAAATAGTGTAGCTGAAAGGAAGAATTGTCATTTATTGGAGGTAATTCCGTGCTATGTTGCATAAGAATGCTCCCAAGAGCTTTTAGGGAGATGTGGTTTTGACAACGTATAATCTTATAAATTGTACTTCCTCTTATGTGTTAAATAACAAATCGCCTTATTCCATTTTATTTCCTAACTCTCCTTTGTATAATCTTACTCCAAGAGTCTTTGGTTGTGTTTGTTTTGTTCATGTTTTTGATTCTCATCTTGACAAGTTATCCTCACGTGCAATTAAATATGTTTTTCTTCGTTATTCTTGAACTCAAAAAGGATACATGTGTTATGATCCTGTCACTCAAAAGCAATTTGTGAGTGCCGATCACCAGTTTTGAAAATCAGCCGTTTTCTTCTCCTAATAGTGGTCTCCATGGTATTGAATTGTTATCTCCATCTATGCCCATTAATACTTAGTCCCCTCATCTTCTGCTCTCATACCTGTTGCTGCTGACACTAATTCTTCTACAAAGCTCATGCTGCTGACACTGATTCTTCTACAAACCCCTGCAGGTATTGATATGAAATAAGCACATATTGGAAAATCAACAAGCACAAGCACACACAGAAACATGGTTCAGCAAAAATTGCCTACGTCCATGGAGCTGCAAAGGATTCACTATATTGTGAGAGAATGATACAATGAACAGAGGATTAAAGGAAAAACCCACACTACCTCTCAACACTCCCACAAACCCTAGTGGGCCGGGCCAACCACTAGGCCACAAAAGGGGCTCCACATAAAAGCCCAACAATTCTCCCACTTAGAGACCGGTTCAACAGCAAGTAACAAAACCAAAAATCTCTAGACAAAACTCCTCTGCAACTCAAATCATGTCTTCAAGCTAGAAGACCAACTGATGTTGCGCACAACTTTAGTTTCTCAAGGGTAACACCCTTAGTCAACATATCTGTCGGGTTCTCATTTCCACAAATCTTCTCAAGCACCAGCTGCCCATCATCAAGAAGATATCGAATAAAATGAAATTTAACCTGAATATGTTTAGTCCTGGAATGGAATGCCTGACTCTTGGCAAGAAATATGGCACTCTGACTGTCACTTTAAAGAATACCCTTCTCATTCTTCTTCTCAGTTCTTCCAAGAAACCCTGTAGCCAAACCATCTCCATTGCAGCTTCTGTCACAGCAACATATTCAGCTTCTGTGGTAGAAAGAGCAACTACCTTTTGCAAATTTGAACCCCCAAGACACAACAGTACCACCCAGAGTATATACAAAACCTGTAGCACTCTTCCTGCTATTAACGTCACCTGCAAAATCAGAATCTACAAATCCCTGAAGTTTCAACCCAGCTGTAGTGAAACAAAGACAGGTATCTAAAGTACCCTTCAAATACCTCATAATCCACTTTACTACTTCCCAATGTTGCTTTCCTGGATTAAACATGTATCTTCTCACAACTCTCACTGCATGGGCAATGTCGGTCTAGTACAAACCATAACATACATAAGAGAACCAATATTAGGTCTAGTACAAACCATAGCATACATAAGAGAACCAATAGCTGAAGCATAGGGAACCTTACTCATACAGTCATGCTCCTGTTCTGTCTTTGGTGACTGTTCCTTACTTAGTCTGAAATGACTTCCCAAAGGTGTGCCACTGGTTTTGCTTTATCCATATTAAACCTACAAATAACCTTTTTCACATACTCAGATTGTGAAAGCTTTAAAGTACCTTTGGCTCTGTCTCTGATAATTCTCATGCCAAGGATTTGTTTTGCAGCATCCAAATCCTTCATTTCAAAATGTCTTGGCATCTTCTTCTTCAGATTATTAATCTCATGGATGCTAGACCCTGCAATAAGCATCAACATATAACATAAGAATAATATAAGAGTTGCTAGTGTACTTAACATAACAGCAGTGGTCTGCCTCGCATCTGGTGTACCCCGAACTACACATGAAATTATCAAACTTCATGTACCACTGCCTTGGAGCTTGCTTCAAGCCATACAAGCTCTTCCGCAGTTTGCAAACCATGCTCTCCTTTCCCTGTACTATGAACCCTTCTGGCTGATGCATGTAAATGTCTTCCTCCAAGTCATCATGAAGGAATGCAGTCTTGACATTTAACTGCTCAAGATGCAAAATCTCTGTAGCCACCATTCCCAGTACCAATCCGATTGTTGTAAGCTTGACAACTGGAGAGAAAATTTCAGAGTAATCAATGCCTATCTTCTGCTGAAAATCTTTCGCAACGAGTCTAGCCTTATACCGTTTGCTGCCATCAAACTCATTCTTCACCTGATATACCCACTTGTTGTGCAAAGCCTTCTTTCCTAGCGGTAGATCAGTTAGCTCCCATGTCTGATTCCTTAAAAAGGAGTCCATCTCATTTTTCATGGCTAACTCCCACTTGCTCGAATTTTCATCTTGCAATGTTTCACCAAAGCTCTGCGGTTCACCAACATCAGTCAGCAGAATATAATTCAAGTTAGGTGAATAACGTTGTGGAGGTCTAATGGACCTGGAAGACCTGCGAACAACAACTGTAGGTGTACTCGGCTCAACATCTACCTGTGGAACAATAGGAATAGGTGCACTATGTTCCTCCTGTAGATCA
>JAUPMG010058353.1:0-13619 GCA_031762675.1 Pachysandra terminalis | reverse complement strand
AAGCTCTTCCATTTGAAAATTTTCTGAAACAGAGCTTGCGAACAAAGTTCTTTATGTATGAGAAAGGGCTTGAAGCAGAGAAAGTATAGAAAGAGTGGAAATTAAAAGGCATAGGTAACAAGCATTCCTCAACCAAAAGACACAAAATCAACGGCGAATGGTGGTTGAGGATTCATACCCTAACAAAGCAATGAAGAAGAAGAAGAAAAGGGCATTTTTGTCATTTGATAGTTCCGGTTCAACAATGGGTTGAACCCCAGGTTTAAAACGAAGGGTGTTTTTGTCTTTTTACAAGAAAAACTAATACTGTTAAGGGTTCTGTTAGTAGAGGGAGTATCTGCGACCTGATAATGAACTAGAGGAGGATAGTGGGATTTCAGAAACAAAAAGATATATGTCTGTCATTGTCAAACACTAGAGAGGGTCAAAGTGAAATTTACCCAAACTATTATGAGTACGTGTAGAGATTACTGCATGAAATTACTATTTTACGTCTATATGGGATATTTGGTTTGGATATGAAAGGTACGATGTGCTCATAATCTACTATTATGAAATGAGAATGAGGATTGTTAGCATGGACTATATAGTAAGATGAGGATTGATAATATCCTCCGAATTATATGATGAAATATGACATGTGGTGATGAAGGATTCCGGTATGTGATTTCATACAGGCATATTTGTAGTCTATGGAGGAAAATGAGATCTGGGTTTCAATTCAAGATAGAACTTAGAGGGTTGGTGTCCACCTTGGGTTGAAAGTCCCTAAAGGAATATGGTGATCAGTTCTGCATCTTGGGTCAGAATTTCCAAGAAAAAGGTAGGGTTTGATTCATAACTGGGGTTGTAATTTCCCGAAACAAAGAGCGTATGTTTTGGACACTCTTTGGGTATTTAATTCCCAGAAATCTAAATATGGTGATTGGGCTACTGATGAAAGGCAAGGCTCAACACAAAGCAAATCACGTATCATACATTAGAGTAGATAGCATTCCTTGTATTCATTGCATCTTACATAAGCATTATTAGTATCATGTGAATGATCGCATAATCATGGCATGACTCATATCATACATTGCACTCTTGCTATTATTGGTTCTTATAATATTGAATGCTGATTTATATTCCCTAAAACTCATGAATTGATTTTACATGCTTTAGCGTTGTATTATTTTTTTTATTTTGGTGGTATTAACATAGTGGCTATACTTATTAAGCCTCACAAGCTCTTGTATTTTAAGTGAAAGTTCAAGTGTTAAGGGTAGTGATCTTCAATTGTGATTGGATGGACTTACCGAACTGCATGGAATTGCCTTAGACAAATTCATGGATTGTTTGGATCTAGTTAATTGAGTTGGAAACTATGTTATTTTTCATAACAATGATGTATTATTTAGATTTTATTTTCTGAGAGTATTACTCATATGTCTTTGAATTTTAATGTAAGGATTTTATGGTATGATATCTCTGAAGTTTCTTAGCTTTCGCAAAGTACATAATTATACTATTTTTTATTTCAATGTACATGTGAATGAAGGGTTTAGACTTGGCAATGACACAATCGACTGAATTCAATGGTTTGGATCCGAAGGTTAGACCTTGGGATTTGTGTACACATTAGTATTTGTGCCATGGGTTTTGAGGCATTATAGATTGGTATCATAGCTCAAGATTTAGTGAACCTAGCAGGACACATAGACACATGGAGTATTATGGAGACACCTAGGAGGAGTCTAGAATGCCTTGTGTTATGTGTGCATAACATGATTTATATGTTAATTATTGATTGCTTATGATTAATTGTTTTTCTTCATGTATGCATTTCTTAGAGTTTTAAGTGTGGAGTTGTAGTTGGGACTCATATGTTCCTTCATTTGAATTGTAGATGTTTGGAAGGAGAAGGAACATTATCGGTGAGGGATCATCTTCTAGGGTTGGTGCTGATGTGGACACATAGATGGCAATGTCTACAGGACAACAGGAGACATGGTTGTTTCCCTTCAGAGGGAGCAGGATATAAGACAGTCCCAAGCAGGACAGAGAGATTTTTTGGGGTATTCAGTAGCCCAAATATTTAAGAAACTTTCACCACCATCTTTTGAAGGAAAAGGAGAGACACTGAGAGCTTAAGAGTGGATATTTAGAAGATATTTAGACCTACGGGTTTCCCTGTGGACCAAAAGGTGACCATAGCCATATAAATGCTGAAGGGCGATGCCTACCATTGGTGGGAGATGGTAGAGATGACTCACGGGGAGATTTTAGAGTGGGAGAAGTTTCGTTGTCAGTTCTTTGAGAGTTATTTCCTTAACAACTAGCACCGGCTGAAGGCAAAAAATTTCTTGAAGTTAGAGCAGCGATCTCTCATAATGACTCAGTACGAGGGGAAATTTTCCACCTTATTTCGATTCACACTTCATGTGATCGTGGACGAGGAGGAAAAAGCTGCTAAGTTTGAGGAGAGATTGCGATCATCTAAAAGGTCCATAGTTGTGTCCCATGGTTTCAAAACCTCTACTTCGGTTTTGGAGTGTGCTCACAGGGTAGAGCGGGACAACAAGAGGTTCCGCCAGTAGAGGGAGAACTTCAAGACTGATAGAGGGAGGTCTCAGCCGATCCATCAAAGAAAAGGGTCAGAGAAATGACACAAGACAGGTGCAAGACCGGTGAGCCCTATTCCAACAGTGGTCGTACCAGTTGCAACACCATTTATCTAGCAGCCAGCCAAAGGGCCTTTGACATTCTTCAACTGTGGGAAGGGGGGCATGTTAAGGGGTTTTATCATGAACTTATCAGGATCAGGGCCATAGACCACCTATTGCAGCTAGAACACCTTAGCGAGGCGGGATCAATCCCATGATAGCAGGAGTTGCACCTAAGGATGAGGGAGCATCCAATGTAGTTGTGGAAGGTACTTTACTTATCTTTCACACACACTAGCTCATGTGTTACTTGGTTCGGGTGCTTGACATTCTTTTGTTGCTCGGCGATTTTGTTGTATTTTGGGGTCTCTAGTCTACTAGTTTGGATGAAGCTTTGTGTGTGACTAATCTAGTGGGAGGGATAGCTACTCTACACCAAGTATGTCATGCTTCTGTGGTCATAGTAGGTGACCTCAAACTGGAGGCTGACCCGATTGTGTAAGATATGGTAAAGTTTGATTTCATCCTGGGTATGGATTGTCTAGTGCATACCATGCCAAGGTGAATTCTTTCGAGAAGTCACTTGTGTTTGATCTTCCTGGCAGTAGGTGTTTGATATTTTGGGAAACCAGAAGGATGCCTATGAGATAGATTGCTTATGTGCAACAGATATGGGGAAGAATTTATCTTTAGAGAGGATCCTTATAGTCCAGGAGTATGCTTCTATATTTCAGGAGAAACCAGGTTTGCCGCCAAAAAGGGAGGTAGACTTCTGCATGGAGCTTGTACCATACACTTCTCCTACCTCTTTTGCTACCTATCGGATGGTACCGATAGAGTTGTGAGAGATTAAAGGGTGGATAGATGGTGTAATAACCCAAACTAAAATAATATGGCTAATATGTAATTAATAAAAATATAAGGGTTAATTTAAAATTTTATTAAGTTGGCAACAGGTTTAACTTTGACTGATTGTGATTGGTGGGTTGCACAATAGGAAACTAAGTGTTTCACACACAATCATAACTCTTTAAGTTACAATGTGTGGATAGGATCTTGTAGGAACTTTTAATCTAAATTAATGGCTTAGATTCAATAGGATTAATAATAGTTATAACTTAATTAGGATTCAACTTTAATAAATAATTAAAGATTAGTTTAATTATAATTAGGAATCTAGATCTAAAGGTTTGAATTAAACTAATTTCTTCTAATGGCTAGGATTAATTAGGGAATTAAAACCAATCCTAAACTAATAAGGATTGAGATTAGTTAAGGTTAACTTATAATCCAACTATACTTAGGATACTTAAAATCAATGATTAGGATTTCGTATGAACAAATCAATCTAATCTAAGGGCTGGAAACTAAATCAAAATCCTAGACTAAGAACAACTTTTAGACTAAGCTAAAAACTATAGGAAATCTATATAAACCAAGGAGTAAGACGCATGAATCATAATTCTAAAGAGGGGAGAGAGAGAAGAAGACTGTTGGAGCTTAGGAACTTCAGAAGATCAAGAAGATTAAAGAAAAAGAACAACAAGAAGGTGTTCATCTCAACACCAACTCAAGTGCAAGGTAAGTATACAGATTAAATTGTATTTTCGATATGAACTGGGAGTACTTGTCATATTCATTAATTATGACATAGCACGATCTTAAAAATTACATCTTTTACGAAGAACATGATAAAAATAGTAACTCTTTCGATTTTAACACCATGGAATTCACAAGGTAAAGAAAGTAGGTATTTTTGTGAAGTAAATATTGGGTTTTATTTAGAATTGTATTTTAACATGTGTGTTTTAAACAATTTTTGCTGAATTATATGTGTAAAAGACAAAACTCATGACTTTTTTGTGTTTTCGAGCCATCGGCTGACCGTCGCTCAGCCGACTGGTCAACCGTAGTTTCTAGGATGGTTGGTCGATCGTTAGTCAACCGACAGGTTAGCCAAACAGGGTTTATGGGTTTTTGGTTGGTTTCTTGGTCCCTAGCCAAGCAACCGAACGGGTCAGTCGACCGAAGGTCAATCGATGCCCACAGACGTTAAGATTTGACCCCTGGCCAAGCAGTAGAAATGATCGGTCAGTCGACGGCTGTTGGCTAGGTGTAGGCGGGCACAAGCCGAAAAATATCAACCTCTTCCGATTGACATGCAATTTGGTTCACATGTTATATGATGTTAGTTTTTCTAAATTGTGAATATTTGGCATATGTGCTTTTGTATGAGGATTTGCTATATCCGACCAACGAGTGAAATTTTGATTGGATTTGTTTTTGACTCTAAAATTATTATGAACATGTTTTATATCTTATAATACGTCTGCTCATGTACACAAATTGATTGTTTAGCCATTATGCACAATTCACATGCACTGCATGGCCTTTTGTGCATAATGACCACCATATCTTCTGTAATCTAGGATTTGAGTGGTTATGCATAATGACCAGCATTTGACCATGTATCGGGTCTAATGCTTGACTTGACCACCGTATCTTCTGTAACTGCCAAGACCATGCTATCGTGTTTGTGATGTTTGTTTGGTCTTAGTGCTACACATAGTAGCTTAGCCCCTTGTGTGTTTGGATTTAAAGGCTAAGATTTAAATCTTATTTGGATGAGGTGTAAGGCTAGGATTTGAGTGGTTATGCATGCAAGGCTAGGATTTGAGTGGTTATGCATGCAAGGCTAGGATTACAGTGGTTAAGTTTGGAAGGCTTGGATGAGGACACTTGGCATAGATGGCTTGTTTGAATGAGAGAAAGAAAAATCTCATGCATTTGTCTCTTTTGGGTTTTTTTATTTTGAGAACTTGAGAGTGGAGAAAGAAAGGCTTGCATTGCTAGGGTTTGTGTAGATTGTTGCTTGCTTGGAAGAGGTAAGTGGATAATTTCATGAATGTAATTAGATTCATCTTTGATTTCTAAGCATTTACCTTATTTTCAAGTTCATGCATGTAATTGAAAGTTGATGAATGGATTGAATGCTTAATTGTAGAATGTTAGTTTATTGTTCATGTTTGAGAATGGATTTGGTTAGATAAATTGATGATAGAAGGTCTATCAATGTTTTTGTTGGTTGAGAATCAAATTTGGAGAGAAAAATCCCCGTTTCTGCCTAGTTCACGACGTTCAGCGAGCCGAACGGGTCGCCGAACACTTTCTGGGCCAAGGGCAAACTGTTCGACTCACCAAATAGGTCGCTGAGTATGAATGCCATTGGATTGGTCACCGAGTATCAGTTCTGCGCACCGAAATGGACTTCGTTGCGCTGAAGAGGGTGCCGACGTGGTCGCCAAAAAATGACTCCCTGGAATTGTTACCGAATCTCAGGGAGGTCCACCGAAGGGGTCGCCAAGGCAAGCTTCGGTGCGCCGAAGACCTCGTCGAACCTAACAGATTGGACTCATATTTTAATGTTTGTTAGCTGATACACATTTGCTTAATTTGTGATTTGAATTTATGATATATGCACTCAAGAATGATTGATAGTGGAGCACTTACCTTGTAACTTGAGTTAGTTAGATGTTATGTGGAAATATATGGAAATGTGTGGAATGTACACCCAGTTAGTTACAATGCACCTTGTTCACTATGACATGTAAATTTAGCTAATGTACACTTCACAGCACCTCATTGACTCTAGGCCATAGCTTGGTCGAAGAGTATGACCCTATGTTCTGAGACCGCACGGTTGCGTCTCGTGATTTGAAATGAGAGTGATGTGAATTCCACATCTAGTGAGGGGACTGGCAAGATTGAATTGAGGGAGTAGCTAACCCAATAAACTCTATTTTTGCCTAAGGGCATTGTACCCAAGAATCAAAGAGATATCTCTGTAGTTTGTCAAGTGTCATTTTTCCTGACGGATACCGCACGTGGGTGCAAGCCTCGGCAGATTGCCATTGATCAAAAATAAGTGGGGGGATTGTGCCTCCTAGGTTGAAAACCCTTAAAACTATGTTGTACACATATAATAGCTCTATTCCTTAGACCGTTACGACGGGGGATGATTTCAGGTTTCTGGAACATCATGGGTGAATTCAGATTGCTGGGACACCCCAGATAGAGACTGGATCAAGGGGAAACATGCCACAATGACACTCTGAAAAAGTTGCATTTGCATTGCATACTAGACTGGTTGTTAGCTCACTTTGGTGATTATTGTATTTAGGTGCACAGCATGCATAATAAATAACTTACCATATGCATCACATTTTGTTATGTTTTCCTTATTGCTTGAACTGAGAGTATTGTGAATGTTTGGTCTCTAGGAGGGTCTTATGTATTCCTAAAGTTATTTACTTATTGGTTTTATAGCTCACTCTTTTTAGCAAACATTTTAGGACATTCAGAGGAAGCTACTACCGAAGAGAGCATTGCTAGGGAGGAGGATTACGCATAAGAAGACAACTACTTCTACAAGTGAAAAATTGTAATGTTTATAAAGAGATTTTGTAAATACTCTGGTATTTTGGATTTGTGATTTTTTTTTGGGATACTTGAGATGGTATCCACAGTAAATCTGATTTTGAAACTTAGAACAGTATTTGCTTTCTGTTGTCTCATTGTAAATACTTATAGCATGTATCTTTATATTTTCTATTATTGTGAATGAATGTTTATTCACTCCTGCTTTAGCTACGAATTGACTACCAGTCCCTTTCCCGAAGGAGTGAAGGTTACAATTTGGACCTCACTGGGCCCCCAACTAGACTCGTAGGTTTGGGTTGTGACATCTTCATACTTCTGGAGTTTTATGGTTATAATGAGTGTTATTATGATTTGAGAATCATAATATTAGTGAGGAAGTCTTGGATGGACTGATATTCTGTTTACTCCCAAGGTGAGGGAGGCATCCCAAGAGACTTGTGGTAAGATGATAGGTGAGAGAAAGTTCACATTACCGAGGCCCAATAGCCAAATCATAAGAGTGCAATTCTGTTAGTAAATCGGCTAATGTATGGCTCACAATATGGCTCACAATAGAAAGTTCACATTTTGAGGCCTTAGGATTTGTCCCTATGATCGGAAATAAGTTGAGTGGATTGTGCCCTCAAGGTCGCATCCCCTAGAAACTATGATACGGACATAGAATAATTCATTATCACATTGCCATTTGTTGGGGAATTAATTCACATTAGTGGGACTTCTTAGGTATTGGATTAAGATCGGATGTGGAACATACACTAATCAAATGCCAAACAGCATGCATACTTGCATATCATATTATTGTGCACGATTCACATGTGGTGATTATATTTGTTGTTGCATGAGCATGCATTGCATACATTAATAACTGAACCAACACTTCTCATTGCACATCTCATTATATCATATTGTTTTATATTATAAATTGCATAAACTAACTATTATGTTTTTGTCTATGGATTACCGTTGAAGAGTGGCATTGACCTACTTCAATCCAAACTAACTTACGCTTTCTAAGCAATAAATTTCACGACCGATAAAAGGTGGACAGCAGGACTATGAGGATCAAAAGGGAGGACAAGGACATAATGAAGACCTTAGTTTTTATTAGATTGTTGTTTGATGATTTTAATAGACATTGCAATAGGATTTGTTGGATCTATATTTTTAAGGAGTTATTATAGTTAGGACCAGATTTGAGTAATTTAATAGGTTTTGACTAACGCATGAGACTAGTTATATTTTATTTCCGTTTTTTTTTCTGATTGCAGAGTATTTTGGTTTGGATATTATTCTTAATAACATTATATTACCAAACCATTGAATTTATTAAGATAATTATAAAGTAATATTCTAGAAAATAATGTTATTAAGAATAATATCCAAATCAAACTTGGACGGACTTCAAGGTAGATTTTATTTAGAGTTTTTTCCTAAAACTATTTGAAAGGAAAATGAGCTAGAATTTATGAAGCTGGAACAAGGACCAATGGCCATACCGGAGTACGCAGCAAAGTTCATCGAGCAATCCTAGTTTTCCACTTATGTGATCGATAAAGAAGAGAAGAAAACATTCAGATTTGAGAACAGACTAAGACCTGGCATCAAGAGTAGACTAATCGTATGAGAGTTTACCAAATATCACAAGGTAGTTGATTGTGCACATAAGGTGGACAAAGATTTACAAGAATTCCATAGGATTTGAGATCTGGAGAGGAAACGGAATTTCAGAAACTACCAAGTCGATTTGCAGAAATGGTAAAGGATGAAAGAACCAACTAACATTCAAGACCATGGAAATGCACGCGTGAGGTGTTTCAACTGTGGAAGTATGGGACATCACCAAAGAGACTACTAATTTCCAAGTAAACTATAACCAAATTCATCTCAAAGACAACAACAAGGTGTACCTAGACTCCATTACCAACCGACTCAGAAATCGATACAATAACAACAACAACAATCAAAAGGGAATAAGAATGAAGTAACACAACTGCAACAAACTCAACAAGGAAAAGTCTACGCTTTAGAACAGCAACAAGATGACATGATTGAAGATACAAATTGAATTCAGGATGAGTTGATTTGTTACAAGAAATATATTCAAGGTAAGTGTCTATAACTTTTCTCAACTAGGTAAGCGAATTTCAAGGATGAAATTTTCTTAAGGAAGGTAGATTGTAATAACCGAAACTAAAAAACTAGGGTTAATTGTCACGCCTCAAAACCCGTGGCACGAATCCCTATGCAGGTAGCACAGATCTCGAAGTGTGACCTTTGGGTTCCATGCATGGAACGCAGATTGCCATCAAACCACAAGAATAAAAGTAACTAACATACCTTTATTATCAGAGTGTGGGAGCTATTACAATTAAACAACATATTAAATAAAATTCTAAACAGTCAATGACTTTAGATGAGCCATGACCCACAATATTCAACAAAGTCAATAAATCAAAAACTGAGTTTATTACAATCGGAACTCTCGTAAGAGTATAAGTCTAGAAAACATAAAATATAAACACAGGAACACAGGAACACATTGTGTCCGTCTTCATCCTTCTCATCCTGCAACATGAGAAGTTGCGTGAGCTTAGAATGCCCAGTAAGAAATCACGCAGTCATCCATCCTCATATGATATCAATTATGTCAAGTAAATGTCAGCAACAACGATAGGAGATAACAATGTAACTAAATGACTGATTTAAGTATGAGATGTAATGGCATGAAATGAATCAATCAGATGCTCTAGATGAATGCTCAAACAAAGGAATACAATGAAGTGTGAGATGCAAGGAAATGAACTAAGCAAACATGTCTTGTTAAGTGCCCCTCATGTGTAACTTCTCAATCAAATCAATTTTGGGACAAAGGTCACCACGAACAGCTGGATGCCCCCTCTTTGTTTCAGGAGCTAACCCATGGTACGAAAGCCACCATATACTAGTTGTATGAGTGTACAATACTCAAGGTATAGCCAACCTATATAGGACCTTGCAAGAATCCTACCCTAGTTTAAGTGGGACCTTTCAACCCACAGGTATATAGTCAACCTCTCCAAATAACCTCACAAGGATAATCTGTAGTTTTCCACCTCTCGGACTCATTTGACAGTCTATATATCAGCCTAGCATGCGTGCATTATTATATAGGACCCCAAATGATGATCACCAATGGAAACTATCCACGCACCCATAGACGCAAATAATTTGATTGAGAACAATCGTAAGCTTCCTACGGTGTTCCAAAACAAATATAATTAATCCACAAACCAATCACCAAATTCAAGTGGGTCACAATACCCAATATGGTCAAGTCCAAGGGTGAAGTGTATCATGGAGCATCAAGATGATTCCCCGCACGTAGGCTCAAACCTTCAGATCAATCTTGACTCTGAAATCCATGTTCCAAACCAAATGGCACAAGCCTCACATCACTTACCGAAAATCCAACTCACTGAACCCTTTAATGGCCTCATCGGCAGACCCACCGGTGTACCAGTGCCTGCCGGTGGGATTATTACAATGTAATATGGGTCCCTGTTAGTAGGCTCACTGGTGTACCGGTGCCTACTGATGGGTTGCATTATGTGAAATGTCTATGCTATCAGCAGGACCACCAGTGTACCGGTGCCTGCTGATGGGTCCAACTGTGCCCAAAATCATTCCCTGTCAGCAGGCTGACCGATGTACTAGTGCCTACCGACGAATCGCGATCTGGGTACTTTCTGGGTAACGGAAACCCAACTTTTTGGTCTCAAATCCATCCAACTTCAATCATTCCAACAACAATATAACATGATTCTAAACATATTAAACACAATTTCACACAACTAAATCACATGGATGTAAATCACAATCTGAAATCAATATTGAACAAATCATGAGATCATAGGAAGATTATACAGTAAGATTTAACTTACCTGATGTTTCCTTCTTGTTCTTGCAACTTCTTCTCTACCTCTTCTCTTCCTTCTCTTCTGTCAACTACAAGGGGAAAAACGGCTAGTGTTGAGAATGGGTCTAACTCTCTCTTTCTAACTTTCTCTTGTGATGTCTAACTCTCCAAAAGAATTCAGAAGATAAAGGAAATGGTTGGGAGAGGGAAAGGTAAGCTCTCCTCAATCTCCTCCCATTACCATCCCAAGCTTCCCACAACTAAAATTCACGTTCATGCGCTCAAATTCAAATCACATTTTTGGTAATATCCCATTATACCCCACAACCAATACAATTTGCAATAAGAACCCTACTAAAAGATAATTTGTTTTAAAAACTCCCCAAACTCAAATTAGCTTTCAAAAACCATATGGTTAATTATTAAGAAAATTTCTATTAATTTTATAAAAATCTTAGGATTAAATTAGAATATTCTCTTAGTGGATTTAGGTCCTTACATTAATATGTAATTAATAAAAATATAGGGATTAATTTAAAATATCAGTAAGTTAGCTATAGGTTTGACTTTAACTGGTTGTTATTGGTGGGTTACATGGTAGGAAACTAAGTGCTTCACACACAGGATGGTTCCTTTCAATTGTGTGTTGATTATAGGCAGCTTAATCGGGTAACTATCAAGAATAAGTACCCACTGTCGAGGACCAATGATTTATTTGATTAATTAAGAATTGCTCAATTCTTCTCTAAGATAGACTTAAGATCTAGATATCATTAGCTAAGGATCAGAGATGAGGACATTCAGAAGTCAACGTTTCACACTCGTTATGGTCATTATGAGTTTGTTGTGATGCCATTGGGATTGATGAATGCATTTGTGATATTCATGGATCTGATGCATAGGGTGCTCGGGCCGCACTTGAGGAGCATGAGAAGCACTTAATGGTGGCTTTGCAGACGCTTCTTGATCAATAGCTGTATGCTAAGTTCGAGAAGTGTGACTTTTGGAGGGATGAGGTTAGATTTTTGGGCCACGTGGTGTCTAGAGAGGGTATCTCTGTTGATCCGGTGAATGTAGCAATGGTTTTGAGCTGCGAAAGATCGAAGAATGCATATGAGATCAGGAGTTTCCTAGGATTAGCAGGATATTACCAAAGATTTATTGAGGGGTTCTCTAAGATTGCAGCTCCATTGACTCGTCTGACCAAGAAAGAGGTTAAGTGTGCGTGAATTGGATTTTGCGAAGCTGATGAAGAGATTGACCTCCGCGCTAGTGCTTGTCAGTCCAGTTAGTGTAAAGAAGATGTAAGTATACACAGATGCTTCTTTGCAAGGATTGGGATGTCTGTTGATGCATGATGGACAAGTTGTGACATATGTATGTATCTTGGCAGCTTAAGCCTCATGAGAGTAACTATCCCACTCATGACTTAGAGCTGGACACAGTCATCTTTTCTTTGAAACTCTGGAGGCATTACCTTTATGGGAAAGATTTTGAGCTATTCACATACCATAAGAGTCTGAAGTACCTCTTTACTTGGAAGGGGTTGAATATGTGCCAGAGGATATGGATGGAGTTAGTAAATTATGAAAAAACCCAAACTAAATTAGGACTTAAATGTAATTACTATAGAATTATGGGTTATTTTGAAATTTTAGTAAGTAGCATTTTATTTGACTTTTGACTGATTGTGATTGGTGGGTTGTACAATTAGGAAACTAAGTGCAACACACACAATCATAACTTCTTAAGTTAGAATGAATGGCTTAAATCTTGTAGTACATAAAACATCCCAATCAATTGTTAAGATTTAAAACAATAATTGAAGCTTCCATAGGAGTTAGAAACTTGCTAGGATTTAAAATTTAAACAATAAAAACATAGTTGAACTAGGAGAGCTGAGAATTCATCTAATGGTTTAGAATTTAAGCCATCTCAATGAAGGGACAAGAATAAAATACAAAGACTAATACTAATAAGACTAGGAAGTTGTTGAATTAATATTAATAAGAGGCTTGGTCTGGTTTTCAAAAATCACCCCAAGCTTGGAGCTTAGAATGAGAAGAAGAACATAACTGAATTATCTGTTCTAACTCAGCAAAAGCACTGTAAGTATTCGAGTTTAATTAGTTTTATGGTTTAAGTAATGTTTAAAGTTTATTTTTCAATTTGTAATAACCTGAACTTTTATAGGGATTGATTTGTAATTAATTAAAATATAAGAAAAACTTAAAAATTTTAGTAAGTGGTTACTTGTTTGACTTAGACTGTTTGTGATTGGTGGGTCGCACAATAGGAAACTAGAGTGCTTCACACACAATCATAACCCGTTAAGTTATAATGTGTGACTAAGATATTTTAGGGACATTTAAATCATAATTTAATGACTAACAAATATTATAATCTAAAGTAATTGATAAATTAAAACTATATGTTATAAACAAATACCATTTAAGCTTAAATAGAAAACTGGTTTAATAAATTAAACAAAAACTAACCAAACGGGACCTAGCTCTAATAATTAATTAGTTGGACTTAAGTAAAGCCCAACTAAAACATAAGCCCAATTAACTTAATTAAATAACTAATTTTCGTCCAAATTAAATAATAAATAATTAGAGTCAAGTTATAACACAACA